>VXBU01011467.1:133270-166427 GCA_013400315.1 Bombycilla garrulus | reverse complement strand
GGTCCGGGCGGTGCGGGCCGAGCCCCCGCCTCCCCTCACCGCCTTGTCCTTGCAGTTAACGCCGAGGCGCAGCTGCTGGTGGCCGAGCTGCTGAATGTCTTCGTGCGAGGTGAGCGCGCAGGACCGTTCCCCGCCCCAGCCTCAGAGCGATGCGCTCCCGCCTCCTCCCCGAGCACCTGGCCAACCTTCGGCTCCTCCCGTCCTGCTTCAGCTCCGCTGCCTCCTGCTTGGCTGGGGTCCCGGTGCAGCTTGCCGGTCTCATGGGGGGCGCTGGGCCACCTCCCTCCTCCCGGGACAGCAGCCCCGCAGGCGACAGCTCCCGGAGCCCTCTCACTGCCCTTCCCTTTCTTTCCCTTGAGCTGCAGAAGCGGCGGCACGGGCAGCGCGGCAGGCGCAGGCAGAGGACCTGACCAAGGTGGATACTGAGCAGCTGGAGAAAGTGTTGCCACAGCTGGTATGTAACTGGGTCTGAACTGCACGGGAGCAGGATGAGGAGAGGAGCTGAAACAGCCTAATCCTCATTCTTTCAGGAGTTGTTTTGAGAACCCAGTGTCTGTCCTGACTTGCCTGCTGCTCTTTCCTTACAGCTTCTGGATTTCTAGAGGTCTCCTGAAGTACATGCTGCCTGTCAGCAGACAGTCCTGACCTGACACGTCTCAGCCTCAGACACACTCTGCGATGAACAGTCTCAACTCTTTCTTCCTCTGCCATTTTGCTTCTGTTTCCTCTCGCCTTTAGCAAGCCCAACATAGTCCAAAGTAACGATGCTGTCACTGTTTTTGAGAAGAGGCCGCCACAGGCTTATTTTGTTCAGCTGAGTGCATAAATGGTTTCTATCTTGCTGCCTTACTCCTGTATTTCACAAGAGGCCTGTATTTCACAACATGGTAAGAAGCTGTTGCTTTCTCAGCTAACATGAGAAAGGGGTGCTGCTTCACAAAGATGCATGAAAGACTTAATGGCTGGAAATATTATCCAGCCGTCAGGCGCTCACTGCTTCAAGCAGGCAGCTGTAACAGCAACTCCAGGTGCAGCTCCAAGCCTTTCTAATGAATAGGTCATTAACAGGAGCTTAGTCACGGGCTCTTGCCAAGAGCAGGTAACTGATCTTTATTTTATAAATAAACAGTGTCTGTCCCTCACTACCTTCCAGTATTTCTCCAGGGCTGTGACATCAAAGAATGCATGAAACCTTTTAACCATTCAATATTCTCCTCAGAGGCTGCTCCCCCTCTGCTATAAATTTGTTCTCACAAAGAAACATCAGTAAGTTAAAAACAAGTCTCCCTTCCTTGTGTAGGCTCTTTGCTGCAATTCATCATTAAAAGTCAAGTTGCTTCAAAGACTTGCAGAGTTTCCCCCTCACCCACCCTCTTCCCTAAATCTTTGCAGGACGAAAGCAAAAAAGGACAAAATAACAAACAGCATGTGTGAGAATCCCACATCATGGGACAGTCTGGCCCCTTTGGCAGCGGGGGGGCCACTGTGAAATAAGAAACCTTACACATGTGGGCAGGACCCACACAACCCAGCTGGCTCTGCTGGGAAATGCACGGCTGGCTGCACTGAGCGCAGCCTCGCTACAGGATCCTTTCCTCGGGAGCAGCTGGGACAGGCAGAGGCTCAGTAGGTCCCTGTGCACTTTGAGCAAGGAGCTATCAGGGTCATCCCTCAGGACACCAACCAGTCGGAAACCTCACAAAAACCGCAGTTTTAGTACATGTTCTACTGATAGTACCAGCTTAAACAGTCCCCAGCCCTCAGCACTGCAGCTTCTCGGCCGAGACAACTGTTCAGCTGTACAACACATGCAATGGAAGGGACTGACCTAGTTCAGCCTTCAGCCCCACAACCATTGATAAAAAAAGGCAAGTGATGCTACCTTTGAATGCCCTAAAACCCCAAACCCTAGGGATGAGTTCAGCTACTGTAGCAGAAGTGATACTGAAACAAAGCCAGTTCATCAGGTATCTGGAGGTACTGTTCTTTGGCAGGGCAGGAATCCTTGTAGCAAGTACCTTAGTGGAGAGCCCACCATTTTAAATGGGGTGTCCTGTGCCCCTTAAAGAATTCACTCCTACTTCCTTGCCTTTTCCAGATTTCAGATCCTCATCTCTGCCTCCACTCTGACACCTACTGAAACAGCAGTCCCAAAGTTGCTGCTCTAAAAAGGCTCAAGTTCCCTTCCCTGACACACAGAGAAGATAACTGCTGATGTGAACATCCACAGTAAAGCAGCAATTGAATAGCAGCAGCAGCTAGAAATAACTCTTTATATAGGGAAGGGGAATAAGACCTCTTTGTCTAGCTATTGAAGGTAGCAATTTTTCATCCTTGTGGTTAAACTGGGTTTGATGCACAGCTAAGTTACACAAGGGACAAACATGGGCAGAACTGCCTGAGGGAACAGTCAGGAAGGTAAAGCCCCTACACTTAACCAATGAAAGTAATACTGATACTGCTGCTTGTGTACCTAAACTTTTTTTCACATACGTGCAGGGGATAGTTGTGGTGCTAACTGTTTACAAAATCTGACATAATTAAAACAGCTAAACAAATCAGTTAAGCAGATTGTACAATCTGATGTCACCTGTGCTCTTCAAAAAATAAGGACTAGCACATCTGAAGGCACACTGCAACTTCCTCCCAAACTACACTGCTTCTGCATATTCTGATCTGTAAACCAGAAACACCAGCACAAGTATTTCACCATTAGCAATGGCTCCTGGGTTTTTTCCTACAGGATATTCCGTATAAACTCAGCAAGGCAGCTCTAGCTGCTGTGTACCTGTGATTTGTGTGACATGAATATGCCTGATACAGCACCTGAACCAAGATACCAACAGTTCTATGCAGCATAGGCTCAGCTCACACTTAGTCCACTAAAGAGTAATGAACTTCCAACATTATTTGACTGGTTTTTTTTTGGTTTGCTGTGGTATGTCTTTAATAGCCTATCAAGTGACAGAAGGGCTTGCTTTCCAGAGGGAGGATTTAGTACAGGAGCTGTACACAGTGCTCTCACGTTCCCACTGCCAGTGGCCGCACACATTCCCTGTTTATGTTTGGGTGTCATAGAAGAAATCAATCAACATTTTTTGCTAAAGCATTCTGTGCTCCTTCTGCTTTGAGCCTCCTTCTTCCTCTTCCACCTTTCTTTCATGCCTCCCCCTCCCTCCAAGTTTCTTCAAAGCATCTGTGAGCATTTGGAAGTAATTAGACCTGAAGGGAAATGTTGGCCAGGCAGGGAGACAATGACAAGTGCCAGAAACCCAGGGTGCCCTTTCTAGCCACTTTGAAGTTCATTCAGATGGTACAAAGCTCGTTTTTGCTTTGTTGAAGAAATCTGGGAGGAAGGGGACGAGGCATGACAGGCCAATTGAAAAGAGTGCAGGTTCCTGTGAACTGACAGACACACCAAGTGCCAGGGCAAGAAGGCATCAAAGGGACCGACCAAAAGGGCCCCTGTGGCCACTCTGCTTTATTACATCTACAAATTGTGCAGGTGCACATGTAATGCAGGGAGGAAACAAGGAAAATGGAAAACATGGTATTACTGTACCATGGAACCCCAGCTCTCCACGGATCACTGATCGATGGAGAATACTTCCAAAAAAAAAAAAAAACCCAGCAGCACAACTGCCATGGCACTACAGAGTTCATCTCCAGTGTAAAGGCAATTCTAACCAATATTCATCCCCCCACAACATCTGCAGGAGGCAAAGACCTGGACTGGGCCTTTTCCCTCTACACGAACTGTGGGGCAGAGCACGGTTACCCTGCTTTGGGAATACTCAGGCCACCAATCAACTGTCATTTGAAGAGACCCTTTAACTAGACTTTTTTTTTTCCTTGCTATAACTAATTACTGATGGTAATTATACACAGTGAAAATAAAACCAGAGCTTAGGGCAGAAACAAGCTCAACAGGCATTTCATGAACAGACACCTGTGTTCCTTGTAAACAAGATTCTGGCAACTGAACACACTACAAGTGCAGCAGCTCAAGTGCTTCACAGGAAAGTTCACTGATCTGAACTGGTTGAAGTAACTTAGGTGCTTCCTCTCGATTAATTTTCTAACTGTCTGTGTCCAGAATTATCAGCAGCACTAACCCTAAGCACTAAGAGGCAGAGAGAAGTCTTGTTCTAGGCATGACTTAATTATAGGTAAAGCTGAACCAAATTGTATCTTGCTGCTAGAATACACGCAGCTACACTAAAGTGATCTCTGAGGTGGAACTGAGAGGATTTGAATTTAAAAATATGGATAGAAACAAAGTCCTTTGCAGAACTGATATAGGAATCATGTCCCCCTTAATTCTCTATTCTTGTTATTTGCATGCAAGAAACCTTAAATTTAACCTCTAACCTTGCTTCTGTAGTCACAAAGACCACAAACAGGCCCTCCACTCCTCCACCAGTTGCAAGTGGTATCTGAAATAGCCATTCTCTTTTTATAACTCATGTTCATACAGATGCGATCTCTCCAGGTCCACCAACACATTTTACACATTCTTAGTAAATTCGTGGAGAAAAGGGCACAGCTGACAGCTCAGTGATCCAGGAGCCCAGGATGGTTCATCTCTTTCCACCTACAAAATAAACACAGCACCATTAAAACACTTAACATGTAATTATCACTTACTCATTTCTGAATAACAGAATCTGGTAGCTGAGGGTTCTGGTCACTGCTGTGCTCAGGCAGCACTGGGGATCGCAAGAGAGCACTTGGGGAGATGAAATGGTAAATACATCACAACTTTCGGAGCAGGGAACTTCATCCTTCATGTTATTAACATGCAGCTTAGAATATATTATTAACCTTTCAAAATAACTGTTAAATGGGAAACCTGCACAGGTGTGTGAGATGATATTTTGTACTTTCCAGATAATCTTTGAAAACTATTTCTAGTGCAATGCTCCAAACATACTGGAAATGAGAAACAGTGAAGATCGTGTTTCCCACTGCATCAGCATCTCAGCACCAATCTAAACCAGACCAGCCACAGCAGGGAAACACACTGACCCACTGCTGTCAGCCTTCACACCTTAGCTTCTGCCTGCTGGAACTGATAGCCCTGCACTGTCTTCCAGAAAAAAATGCTAAAATTGTCATCCATGAAATTAACATTTGGCATTATTAGCCAGGTCACGCCATATAAGAATTACTAGTTTTGCTGCAATTAAGGGAGCAGACGGAATGTCTCTTTTTTTCCCCCTCTTTTCTTTCTCCTCCTCTCCCCACCCCTCCACTTGTCTTTGCCACTGCATCAAAAAGTGAATATTGCCAATTGTTTAATTCAGGAATTCTTTTTACAGGTACTTCATATTCTGTATAAATTCTCATCTAAAATACACACATAAGCCATTTGTTCTGAGACTAAAAACAAGGTCACCATTTTCTGATGACGATAAAACAAGGAAAAAATCATAATGGACATTTGGTTGTAATCTTCATTATGGAAAATCCTTACTGGTTTGCAGTGAAGATTTTTTAAAGATCAACTAAAAAATTCAAGAGAAGTAAAAGTACTAAAACAGACGACAGCAGCAAAAGGAAATGCCAGAGATTTAACAGATTACGTGGGCCCTTGGTATGTGGAATATCCTGCCTGTTAGTATTTGAACTACACTGGCAGAGATAAGATCTCAGAACACAGTTAAAAATACTACAACCATAAGGATTAGACATCAGACTTCCCAGTGTTCAGAATCTGCATTCAGATAGTTCTCCAGTAAAGGCTGAGGTTCAAGTCACCCACAAATTTGTGACTGCCAAGCAGTGAACCAAAATGTCCTGCAAGCCTAACCTGACATCTGCAACAGTACTGTCAATATCCAACACGTTTGGCAGAGAGGAGGCTGCCTTTGGGGGCAGTTCAGAACGAGCAGAGATCTCCTATCATTCATTGATACCTGGAAGCTTCAGCCATTTGGGGACTTTCCCAGGGACCTTTCTCAACACTTGTGGAGCTCCCTGAGTGCTGGCTGCTTCTGGCTGCTCAGTGGTCTTCTTGTCACTTCCCACTTCTGGTTCAGATAGGGATGGAGGCACTGATGCTAAAGTTGATGAAGCAGAAGGAACTAATGATCTGGACAAACATTGGAGAAAGGAAATAAGCAAGTAGAATTAAGCTTCATTTTTCATAATAACCCCCTGTGCCACCACCACTTTTAAACTTTTAAAGTTAGATTGAAAGAGCTCTTCTTTTTCCATGAGAGAAGCACCAGTATTTAGTTAAGTCACTGAAATTGTACTTTGCAAAGGACTCACAAAGCTGTGAAATTGAGTATGACAGTATACATTCTGTATCTCCAGAAACAGTCTCTTCAAATCACTTCTAGTATCTTCAAATCACATTTCTTTATAGTAAGATGGGCTCATTCCTGAAATACTAAGGCATTTGCAACTCTAATCAACCCCAACATACCTGGCTACTAATAAATCAGCTGCAGAAGGAGAAACTGCAGAGTTCAGCAGGTCCGATTTCAGGTAACAAGCTGTTTAGAAATAAAACCGAATCACTTATTTGGTATCACAGATATATCAATCACCACAGCATCACATAGCTCTCAACTCAAAAAATACCTGCTGAATGCTACAGTAAACCTACATCACCTTCCCCCAAATGACACAGGACATGACTAAACCATGCCAGTTTCTTTCACGACTTACAGGAGTTTTATTTCATCAATCAAACCTTAAGGCCTTGACATTTTCTTTCAGTGCTCACTACATCTCAGAAACTTTCCCGTGAAGCCAGAGCATACTCTGGTCTCTGGGAAAAACAGGGATTCTAAGCATAAACCAGAGATGCCAAAGAACCAAAAATTTAGATCTGTTCTACCATCTCCAGCCAATCCACTACCATAGGAGCTCTGCAAAAGTATTTCATAGGCATTTGTCTTATTAACATTTTGAACAACAAGATTTTTTCCCTATGGAGTCATTCTTCTATCATTCCTGATCCCATGGCAGACAATGCATACTTGCCAGCCTATCAAATCCCATAAAACAGTTAAAATGTCTACATCTGTGCTCAAGTTAACTGACCAAACCAGCTCTGAAGAGCTTTAGCCAGTCAGAATGTGGACATCCACCAGCATTCCCAAAGACTGCAGTTTCTTTTGACAGAAGAACTCTGACAGCAAGGATGCAATACTGAGTGTACTACAGGAACTACAGTCAGGTGAAGGAGAGAGGAAATGCACTCACCCCTGCACTCCTCCGATCCAAAATGAATGACAGCAGTTGGGAAAAGTTTAGCCTGCAGCAAAAGGAGAAAATAAGGTACCACTGTCTGTAGATGCTCTCACAGTTCACTGTGAACATCAGAGTCAGGTTAGACAACTACAAATTCAGGGACTTCAAGCCAAGGTCACTAACATCTGTAATTCAGGAAAACTTAAACTTATACAGAGCACAGCCACTCAGAGTAAGACATGAAGAAGGGAAATTTTATGATCTGTTCTACTAAACAGGTGATGAGACCTCTACAGCAAGTGCTCACTGCTGGAATGACCTGCCATTCCTCCTCCTCTGTCCCCGTATCTCAGGCCATTGTATTGCACCCAGATTCTCCACTGCTGAGCAGATAACATTAGTATGATGAAGAATCTTCTATTCAATCTTCTATTCAATCTGGGTGGCTGACACCATGAGAAGAAAAATCCAGCTATGCCTTCCCAAAATCTATTCCAAATAATTTCATTACATTTACACTCTGTCTATAGTTGAAATTTATCTAGTTTGACCACTTTTCCAGGACTAAGTATTTCCTTTTATAAATCCAACTTGAACTCCTAGTTCCTACTTATCAGAATAACTGCCATATTAAAACATTTTTTCCATCCAGTGGGTTTGGTGGTTATTTTTTTTTTACTTTTATTTCAATGGAAGTTCCTGTAATTTGTGCCCATTTCCTCTTGTCCTTTCACAGGGCACTGCTAAGAACTCTGGACCACATCCCTTGCTGTTTCCCATCTCTATTACTACACACATTGACAAGACCCCGCCCCCAGAGCTTCTTTTTTCCAGGCTGAACAACCTTGACTCTCTCTTTACCTCTCCCCTTAAGTCAAATGCAGGTTCCTTCATTATCTTTTGGTCCTGTCACAGTTTCCAGATAAACTGTGAAACTGGACTCACACACTCCTTGTTCAACTAGGGAATCACAAATGCACACAAAAGTATAAAGGAGGGACCTCTCTATGGAGGTTGCTCTGGCACCTACAGTGACCCTAGTGTCACACCCCATCTTAGAGAAACTCAGTGATACATTACAAAGCACTAAACCACCACAGCCAGTGGTGCATCCAAGTATTCCCAAGGGAAACGCAGAGCAAGAGAGTCAAAGTTTTTAAATTTCATGCTAAAAACAGACACTACTGCAAGCTCAGGCTTGGATTTTTAAAAGGGCACGATATGCAAAAGATGAATATGATACGGCATAACCAGCTGTACCAGAAAGGATTCTGAAAAAATAACCATCGTGTTTACTACCTGCAATAAATGCCAGGATAATACCGTATAAAGAATAACTAGCTGAAACAATTCTGTCAAGCTTTTAAGGAAGCCTTGTACCAAGAGACAGGTAAAGAAACCAAATCATCATGGTGTAAAAGAGGCAAGTACTGCTATAGCCAGAAACTGAACAGCAAATGTTAATTCACGGTCTACATTTTCCCTGGCAAAACAGTCACATTGAACTTGTCACACTGATCCAATAAATAAATAAATAACCAGATAAAAGCAAGTCACTGCCCCACCTGGTATCATGCACATGTACTTGAGATCTGTGCAGGGCAAACTGACTGCTCTGGAGTTTTCTTGAGCCTCTGTTGCCACCATCAGCCCAAGCTGGATACTGGAATGATGATCCTTGGACCCAATCCAGCACAGCAATTACCAGAACTCAGCAGAACCCTGAGCTTCACAGAGGAGGCTGTGGACTGCTGCCTAATATGAAGATTAATAAAATTGTACCAACTGAAGGCAGAATGAAAGAGCTTCACCTCTCTTCCTGCCTACAAGCTTCAGATGAGCATATGGTAAAACACATTTTTTTGACATTAATCCAGAGGCCATAGGAAACTGTGTCATGCAGCACAGTCAACATCATGCTAGGCTGAAACAGGAGACATTTATCACTCTACTCCAAGACTCAGCTCCTGCTAAAGCATCCAGGTGAATTCACATCCTTGAACTGACATTTTAGCAAAATAATTATTTATTACGTCTTTTAACATTTCATTCCTCAATCAACAGGGCCTAAGGTTGCCTGCTCCAGTCACAAAGACAGCTCTCCATAAACTTTTTTAATTACAAAGCACCAGACATGGTTTAGAAGCCCCAGAAAAAACTCTCACAGGAGCTTTGATGTTTCTACAGCATTCGTCTATTTAGGAAATGGGTGCCTTAAAAAGGGCCCCCCCAACACACATACACTCAAGCCCTTTTACACACAACATCCTTTTCATGCCAGCTGCAAGTTGGAAAATGAGGTTTTTGTAGTGTGTTAGTGTTGGAATTTTTTAATAACCTCCTCTCTCTTTTTTTTGCCTCCTGACCAATTATCTTGGTAAATAATTAACATTCTGAAGGAGATAAGTAAGCACAGAAACTCACAACTCAAAGCCCTTTAGTTCAAAGCCCTGCCCTTTTCTCTTCATTTCCCTGCTCCTGCCACTGAAACTTCCTTGTCAATCAAGCTCTGGGCACACACATCAAAGCCTTATGTGGGAATGGCCCCAAGGGGTCAGAGAAAATTCATGGCAGGGCCTGTGTGAGGCACAAAGAGAGAAAGAGAGTGAGAAACACAGACCAAGAGCTAGACAGACTCACTCAACCAACAAACACATAGACAGACTGTGCCCCAATATAAACCTCTACCCTATTTACTCACAGGTCGTCAAATAACCATAGTTCACAGTTTCAGGATCCACGTCCACAACCATTTCCCACTGCTGGCAAAACATCAGTCCAAATGTTTCAGTTCAAAATCTTAATTGAAAAAAAAAACTTAAAGGAGCTAGACAGCAGCCCTCAAGTACACAGAATGCAACGTCCTTCCCATGGCCCCTCTCCCTGCATCCCTATCCTTTCCTAGGGGTCAGCCAATGTGGAGTCCTCTCTTTCCAAACCTCCACCCAATAAGTTATTTTTCTGCAATTCAAACAGACTATTGGCTCATGCACAGAGCCCTTGGTCTAGCTTCCTTTGTGTGGAATTGTCAGGTACCACCCCAATCCCAGCACTCCCTGAGAGTGCAGCACAGAAGGCAGCCAGCTTACCTCACCTGGCAACTCTCTAGCCAGTCACTGGCAGGACCTAATGCTGTCCCAGAGATTTTTTATAACCTGAAAGTATTTAAATCAGCAGCAGTTTCACATTAGAAAATAAAGGCCAGTAGAATGATCCCACTGTCCAAGGACTGTCTTGGCACAAAGATGAGAAGGTTTTACTAGATTCTGTCCATGAAAACATACCAGCCCAAAGTCAAAGCCTTTAGCATTCTCTAACACACCTGAGAATGCAATGATCAAACACTGGGCAGACCATCACCTGAAAACTGTATCCTCAAGTCAGCTGTTCTAATGTTTGCAGTTGTTCTAATGCATCTGCCAATGTTTCTAGAAGAACAACTCTGTGGTTCTTCACTGCATAGGGTTCTTGTAAGAACATTTGTGAGTCGGTACAGGTTTTGAGAACTCTTAGAATCACACTGAGCCTGCCAGACTGACCAAAAGAATCAAAGGATGTTCAAAACAAGTAACTCTAAAAAGCTCCACTCACTTATATGCAGAGAATTACTACAATAGGACTGAGCCAACAGCCAGTTACTACACTCCAAAACTCAGCATTTCTCTTCCTTGCTGCTTTGATTTCCAGCCAAAAAAATCTGCCATGCTAACTGGGGAAATGGATGCTATTAATCTACTGAACCACAGTGTTCAAATCACACTGTCCAAGGCATATTTACCACATACAGTCAGATTTACTGCACCAATACCTAGAAATCCAGCTGAAAAGGGTGTCTCACTGGGCAATTATATAGATGTGATGTAAATAAAAATACTTAAGAGTTCGTGGGTTGTTTTTATTTTTGTGTTTCTTTTTTTTGTTTCAGTTTTCTGGGGCTTTTCTTCTTTACACTGATGAAAATCTGAGACCTAAAGAGATAACTTACTCTAGGTCACACAGGATGGCAGCAGCAGCAATGAGAACTAACCATGCAAGTCTCCAGAGCCCCATCCAAGATCATAATCACAGGACAGCTTTCTTCTGAAAGGATTAGAAAGTCACTGAGGCAAGGAGAAAAGGAAGTCAATGCCCTCATTTAATAAGTATCATTCTAAATGACCAGCTCCTCAGATTTTAAAAAGATATAACAGAGCTTCATCCATTTGCTTAGTTCCAGTTGCAGAAGTTTAAATGAACACTTTCTATTTCAGAGATCTGAAGACCAGCCTGTTACTCATAAAGCCACATTTAGTCTGAAACTATACAGCTGAGTAACTCCGGTTTTACTCAGAGATAGCGAACAGTTACTCGGACACTGCAGTGGTGAGCGTGGTTTGTGACAGCACGGCATCCTGGCTGTGGAGTGCCACACTGGGGCTGCTGCATCTCACATTCCATGATAAAAATATCCACTTTAGAACAATAGTCCCTTGTGAATCCAGCTGTGATACAGCAGAGAGACATTTCTGCTTTGTTTTACTGCAAGTTTTAGTAACTTGTTTTCTAGAATGCAGAAAATATTTCAGGCAGAACCTTCCCCAAATAACACCTCAATACTTCTCTTTCTCAGATATACATATGAAAAAAATCCTAGAAAAGAGCATTGCAGATGATGTACATTATTCCTGGGAAGTTGTTCTCTTCTCTGACAGCAATGCTACCAGACCAGGCAGAGGCTGCTGCTGAAGGGAACTTGCAGCTGCCAGAAGGAGCAGCATTCTTTCCGTTACACAATCCGAGAAGATCAGAGTGCCACAGGTCTGCTGTTAGACTGATGTTAGAAAGATGAATAAGAAAATAAGAACTTCAAAGGAAGACGCGCGTGAAAGGAGAAATCCAAGCTACCAACATGAAATACTGCATAGTACACACACCCCAAACACATAAACTAGCTCTTGGAAAATTCAGCTGGAAGGCCGGTGGATCAAAAGTTTCTCCAGTAAGACTGCACAGCATTGCTGAAACAGAAATAAACACCACAGTCATGGTGAAAGAGGCAGATCAAGTGGTTCGTGTTTATAACCTGAGAACAAAGCTGCCCAATGTGGACTTCAACTGCCAGAGGAGACGGATATTCTGTGGCAAACATGGAGAAGATCTGACCCAGCTAGAGCAGGGGACCTTTGAAATTCATAAGGCAAAGATAAGATTTAAAAACACTGTTTTGAGAAGGCTACTTATGAATGAATCCAAGTATAAAGAGCATTCATTGAGACCTCGATAGCTGAGATCAGAAAGATCTGGCCTTCAAAACTGACTGGGGAGGATTTCCACTCCAAATTCAGTTGTGCAAGGAGCCTCTCATTGGGACCGAAGAACCCAGCTGTCCTCAAAGCCAGCATCACGAGGCAAGCATGGACATTCTCTGTGAGAATAATAACAGACCTCACCACAAACAGAAGGTGAGATTGCTACCACATGCAGTCAGATGATAAAATGCTGGATGGAGAAGACTAAGACTTTTAGGTGAATGCCATCCTCTGTGCTGGATGAATTTCAGTATTAATTGCAATTTTCTTTGCTAGTGAGTGCAATAACCACAAGGCCTGCCACAGGAAATGCCTCTGATGGACTGACTCTGATGAAGTAATTGTTTCTGAAATTGCATTCAGACTCTTGCCAAAAGAGAAGGCTTCGTACTGCCTGAGTCGTAGTCAGGTTCACTGAACAGGCATGCCAGACATACTGCCCAAACTGGCATTAAGAAATAGGATATGGAAAGAGAACCAAAGGCAAAGAAAGGAACAAACAGCTCATCTGGATTTCTGCCTCATGGTATGCGACAGAGGAAACACTCAGTGCACTCTAAGATCTGACTGGAAGACCTAAATATTTATGTGGAAGCCTGTGGATTCCTTTAGCTCCTCTGTAGACAGAGGATGGCCTCCTGCCCTCTCTGCTGCCTCGACTTTTCCAGTGACTGGTACTCCTACTTTCCACTAAATCTTTCCTAGTATTAACACAGCAATCAATGATTTTTTTTCCACTAACCCACCCCAGAAGTGCACTACAAAACCGCCTGTTTCTGGGAGGAGAAAGAAGCTAAGAAGCAACTCTGAAAAGCTCAGACAGCTTAGAAAAAAACACAAACAAGCCACTGGAGCTATAAGGAACCCAAAGCCAAGTGCTACAACAGGGAAGCCTGTGGTTGATCAGCTCTGGAGAGCAGAACATTATAAAACACTTCAAGGGACATGAGGAGAAGGCCGCCAGCAAAAACAGCAACAACAAAAAATCAAAGCAATGCCTTGAAGTCTTTATGGGTTCCAAAAACTCCACATTGCTGCCAATCTGTGTGTTCACTATACTGTAAATACACACAGATTTTGGGAGAACTCACTTCAGACAGTTCTTTCAGTTCAAGTATCTTGGCAAACAAGTCAACAACATTTGTCTTTTTTTCTGATTTTGCTAGCAGCGTGAAGGTTTTCCCTTCATTGTAAGTGATCAAATATAATGAATGTGGTGCCAAACTTGTCAGCTTGAATGGAGGGAGAGGGTGGAAAGAGCAGAAGTATTGGTAATATGGTACTCCACCATCTGCAGTCACTTCTGTTATTGGCTTCAGCACAAATTTCAGTAATTTATAAATATTTGAATGCTCAAATGTGCTCACTGTGTCAGACACCATCCATTTTTCCTTACCAACAACACCAACATAGTCTGTAGAATGGAGGATAGCCTACTGCTCACTTAGGACATGAAAATTAAATGTTGAAAAAAAATCCAGAATGGCTAGATACACTATGGAAATACCTGCTTTGGAAAAATCAAGAGTCAGGTTATGTGCAGGCACCTCTGCAAGGGGAGCACATCAGGTGCCAAGCATCCCAAGAGGCCACAGCTAACATGACTGACATGCAGCATTTGGGGCAAAAGTGGCAAATTTTGGCAGCTGCGTGATACAACCTGAACCCTTTAAAGAGCGATGTATTACCACTAAAGACAAACTTCCTCAGGAACATTTCACACATCCTCCAAATACAACAAAGATACATCAAAAAACCTGAGCAATTAATTCAGTGGGAAAATTATGGCACAGGGCCTGCACTAACATGGTGAAAGTTAAAGAGGAATAAGGATTTACATCGGTTAATGGCAGCAAAGCTTCTCCCAGAATCAGCCAGCCCAAACTGGCTGGTGCCCGATAAGGCACCATCCTCACAGGTCAGAGCTGTGTGGGTTTTGAGAGCAGTTTGGGTAACCAGAACAGCATGACAAGTTCTTGTCAGGAATTGTTTTTTTCGTGTTTGATGCTTCATCCAAGTAAAATGTTTATAAACACAGAATCATTCCTTCCATAACAGACCATGACCTGAAAGGGCTGAGGGGCTCCCAGCAAGGGACACAGGCTACACAGACACTGGCACCAAACATAGCTCTCCCAAGGACAGAAGAACCACAGGCAGAGCAGAAGTGCATTCAATCCAGCCAGTACCCTAACAGTGAACAAAAACCAGGTGAACAGAAAAGAGTATCCTTGCTTATAAGTGATAAGCTAGCAACGATTTTCAGTTCAGGAGCTTCCTGAGAGAGTTTCTATATATTTAAACATACTTACTAAGTATCTTCCTTGAACTTGTATAAATTTCTCTCAAATCAGTATATACTTTCAGTGTATACAAGGAATTCTATGCCTCAGTTTTCTGACACACAAGCAACTACCTTCTTCCATCTATTCCAGCTCCTGCTTGATGCCACTCACTCATACTTGAGAACAGGAACTCAATGCATTCCAGCTTCTCCTTGGTACATTATTCCCTTTCCAGTCACATCATCTACAGACTCGTAAATCCTAACCTGCTCAGTCTTTCTATGGACAGGAGAAATTGCAGATCTCTGAAGAACCTTATTCCCCTTCTCTGTACCTTCACCAGTACCTTTTGAAGATGCGAGACCAGATCTGGATGCTGTTCAGACAAGCCCTGCTCCATACACAGTGATGTTCTCTACTTTTCTGAATACTTCACTTTTGGAAGGAGGTTGTTTTCAATTTGACTGCTATTCAGTAATGAGCTGATGATCTCATCACCTTAAGACTTTGCCATAATGATCAAGGTAAGAGCTCACTGAGCTGCGTATGAAGTTCAAATTATTTTCCCCACACATCATCCCATTTACCTATGTTGAACCAGCTGGGTAAGCCAAAAATGCAGTCATGCAACTGTTAACTAATGTGATAATAATCTCTTCATAATGTCATGTCATGTTACAATCCCTAAAAAATATTCCAAGCATGAGATTTTACTTGCTTTCCACATTTTGCAACTAATTGTACTGATTCTTTACACTTAAGATTGTGTTTAAAAACTCTATTTCACTTTAATTATATCCAAATTCTCAACATAACCACTAGTTTAATTTGACTATGGTGTGATTGCATTGAATAATCCCAGTTCTGTATCAAAGTCACGGCTTTGTACCTTTGCCATGTGCCACAGCAAGCACTGCAGTCCATGGAAAGCCGTTGCATACTGGAGATGTTCGACACTAAAATCTACCAGGTTCTTTACAGAGTTGTGATTTCTAATAAAGTCCCTAAGACTGGGCTCTGAGGCGCCTCCAGGTCTTTAAGAGCACTAATTTAACATGTTTTCCTGTTTCAGGGAGCTGCCACTAAGAATGAATTTCACAGTAAATGTCACAACTAGGAAACCGGGAAATGGCCACACCAAAAAAGCACCGTAATGGTGCCAGGTAGAGAACAAAGATTTCAACGCAGCAAATGAAACAAAATTCCTGCCATAAGGTTTCTGATTTCAAAGACGAGATGTAATTATTCCTGTGGTATTTTACTGAAAAAGTCATGTTTCAGGATACATCCAAAGAAACACGAGATGCGCACTGAGAAAGAGAAAATAAAAGAACAGTACTGCAAGGTGGGGGAGGCAGGCAAGGGGTAAATAGTGGTAAGCAGAGGATTCAGAACATTTTAGAAAACAGACCAAAGTTAACCAGGAAGACCACAACCAGCATCAGAGGATCAACAGGAGGCAGATACAGGTTTGAACATTCAATCATCTAAAAGCATCTGCATGTGTATTTCTTCCACATGGCCTGGTCAGGAAGTTGAGGAACTTGAAAAACTCTGTTGCAAACAACTTCTGAGGCATGCTAATCACTACCTAATTCACCATGCTGCCTGAAAAGTCCCTTTTTCTATCTCTCTCCCCACACCAGACCTTCTGCTCCCTCAGGGGAATCAAACAAGAATTCTCACTGCTGCTGTGTGAGCCTTTACTCTGAAGGATCTCTGGTGCATCTGTGTGGAATGGTCCATGCAGTTCTGAATAACAGAACATTTCAAACAGTGTGAGTTTGGGGCAAAGTCACCGGCAAAATCACTCCATCACTCCTAACACGTGTGATCTACACAGCCAATAGTTTCTGGCCAGGAACTTCAAGATCACTTTATCTGACACTTGCAAAAAAATCTCCAGGAATCTGAATTTGAAAACCTGTGTTTCAGTATTTTCAGAGAAAAATTACACAAAGAGAATGCAGATTCCTCAGTGTACATTGACTCTCACATAGTGAGGTCAGATTTTTGTCTAATATGGCCTCTAGCTCCCACTGTAGAAATTGAAAACTGCTCCCTGCCCACATCGAGTCTCATCTCTTACTATCCTAGTCCAGCTACAGCTAGAGCACGCTCAGGTCAGCTCAGCTCTCACAATAACATTCCAGGTTAAAGACAGCTCCAACTCTGTAGGGGATGGAGCGTGTACCGAACAATGCAAATCCCCACCCCTGCCCCCAGTGTGCCTCTGCCTATTGCTGCACAAGGTGGACCTCTTCTGGTGAAGAGCTTGTGCTCCAAAACACCTGGTTCCTTGGCTGAGCAGAAGCCTACAAGGATCACAGCATTATCCAGCCTCTTTTAAAGGTAACTAAAGCCTGAGGCAGGGTTAAAGGGAGCATAAACCAGAGAGAATCAGAGCCCATGTGTGAGTCCTTACCTCAAACAGCGTCAGATTTTCATCGTTCAAGATGATTCTGGGAGGTGTAACAACTGAAGTTAAAAAACAAGTTATAAAACAGGACTACCTAGCAACCAGAATATCAAACACAGGTATGGGAGGCATCCCTGCTCTCTGAAGGGGTGACACCTTCATATGCCCACAGAAGCTGTTTCTTAGGCAGAAGCATAACATGGCTAAGGGAGCAGGTTTTACACCTTCTTTGCACTTTGTTTTAGGGAAGGCATTCCTTCCCAGGTCATATCTCAGGCATCAACATCCCACAGCTAGAAACAGGCTTTGGAAAGTAAGGCCAGTTACCAACAGCACTCACACAAGTAAAATGGCAACTCTGCATCGGCAAGGTGGCTTCTTACAAAGTCTTTCACAATGCCAACTGTGGAAAAAGGAGAGAAAGGTTTGCTGAATTACATTTGGTTCTTCAAATGTTGGGCAAGAAGGCTAACTTGTAACAGCAGAAATGCCCTCTAGAAGGTATGGAGATTGCCTTTTCCTCCAAAGTATACAGTCGCTATCACAAATTTCTTGTAGAAAAAAAACAACCAAACAAACCAAAACACTTTGATGTGCCGGTCCCTTGGAAAAATCTAAGAATGCCTACAAAACTATCAAAAAAGTTTGTGCAGGTAACCATGGCTGACAGCTGAGAATAAGGAGGATCTCCAGTAATAACCTGGTGCATGGTGTGACTGCCTTTTGTGAACTGACAGAGCCATAAAGGTATATCCTCTCTTAGTACAGTTGCTAAAGTTGTTGGTTTTTTTTTCTCCTTCCTGCTTTTTGGGGTTTGTTTTGGATTGGGGAAGGGGGTGTTATTTTTCCACAAAAACCATTTTCGCATTAACACAGAGCAAGTCTCCAAATGCATCCCAATAACACATCACTTAAACACAAACAAGGGGATAGCAAGTGGGACAGCTTCCTGTCCACACAAGTATTTTGCCATCTCCACCAAGTAGCCCCTAGCTAGCTTAACTAGACCAAAATTAAGTTTCTTAGTCCATTCAGTGGCCCTATAACAGTGTAACTACCTACTGCTGCTTTTTCAGAGTAGCTTTACTTGGCCAGGCAACAGAAAGAGCTGTTCAGATGCACTCTTTCCTGTCATGGTGGGAGCTGTGAGTCAGAGCTGCACAGGCTGAAGGTGATTGTTCTTACCAGTTTCAGTGGGATGGAAGAACCCCTGTAGAACATGGCGGTCTGGAAAACGAACTCTCAGCACCACCTAAAGCAGAGACAAAGCCCATTAGGACAGTGGTTTACCACTGCTCTCTAACATCTGCCTTTGGCTTAGAAGCTGCAAGCTGTTTTTTTGTTTGTTTTGTTTTGTTTTATTAATGGGGAGATCTGAGGTATTTACAGGGATAGAAGAGCAGCCTGGCTAACAGTGCTGTGCAGCTTCTCAGGGAACGAGACCAACCTGGCTTTCAAAGGGGGCACAAGAGCTCATCTGTCAAAGCACTGTGATGTAAAATGCAGCAGCAGTTGCTCAGAGAATAGGAGCTCCCTGTGCTAAATGATGCACAAACAACAAAGACAGTCCCTCATGGACAGGTGCAGACAGTTTATTGGCATCCTAATGTGTCTACAGCAGTAGGAATTCTCCTGACATACCTCTGACCTTTGTACTTCCAGCTTAGTCAGAAAGCACTCGATTTGAGAGCTGCACAAGGATCAGAGTTACAGAGCAAAATAAATCCATCTTGTAATATTGAATCATTTAACTTTCAATGAGATTCTAAGAAAATGTCTAGAGAGGCAGGCAGGAAGGCTCAGCCATGCAGACTGATGTGGGCACAACAGAAAAGTTTTGAGACATTTGAAACAGAACAGAACCAACCAGTTCAGCTACCTACTACAGTACAGCTGTTTTCACATGGCACAACTGTTACGCAAGTCCCACAAAAAATTAATAGGGATGGGAATTTGAAAAATCTTCCTTTAAGTAGCTTAAGGGCCTGTTGATCACAACTGAATCCCAAGGTACTCAATTCCCAAGTCTGAACCAGCCAGAGAGACTGGAAAATGAACAAATACTACCTTTGGGTAACGCTCCAACTTCTCCTTCATCTGGGACTCCCTCAAAGCCTTTGTCATCAGTGGAGCTTCTTCCAGGCGTTTCCTACAGATATGGGAAAAAGGCAAGTTGTCTGTAATCTTATGATGTATTTTTACTTCATTAAGCTAGCAGAAGACCCAGGCAGGGCTGATGAGAACTGCTCAGCTGTTCAATGCATCTGTCACAGCATTTTCCCCACCTCCCAAAACTCCAGAGCATCCACAACAACACTATATAAAATTTTATTAAAAATACTTTCATTGTACAAGTTTAAAAGCAAGTTCATGACAGCACATGCAAGAAGAGATCCTAAGAGGACAGAAAAGTCTGCTTAGAATACTCAAGAAGAGATGGACTTATTAATCCAATAAAGCAGAGACTAGGGTTGGGTATCATTACTCCACAGGGACAGAAGAGCTACTGAACTTGAAAAACAATGCCGGCACAAAAAATTAGTAATTATTAATTAGCAACAGGGAAAAATAATTAAAAGTTTCAGAACATTCAAGAACTGGTATTGTAGATGGCCATTAAAAGGAATAGTGGATACAAAATAAAAGTCTATTTGTATTTTAGAGGAAACAATAAATGTAAGAAAGTAATTACATATTTTCCCATAAGTAAAGAAATTAGCTTAATCCAAACAGATCCCACATTCAGCTTTAGTACCTTTTCTTTGTATCTGAGTAACTGATGTGTAACTTGCCTTTATTTTTATCCCTGGCTCTAAGGGGAAAGCATCAGCAAAATTGGAAAGTGGGTCTTTTTTGGGGGGCCTGTATTCCAGTAATCCCCAACCAAATGATTCTACATTTGTACCACTAAATGTGGTACCCACAAGCAGCAGAGCAATTTTCAGGCCATATTCTGTGTACTCAGTGGCCTGTGGGAAAAAAAAATCAACTCTAAGTAAAAAGTTCAACTTGGACTTGGCTATAGCATAAAGGAGAATGTTTCACAGACTTGGAGAGTTATTGTAATACTTAAAGGAATGCTTTGACCCACTTGAAACTAAATACATTCATTAAATTAATTTCTTTAAGGAACATATGGACAACAAAATGCTGCTGTGACAGGAAGGCTAGTTTATCTTCATCTGAGTTTTTACTGAACTGAAGTTCAATGAAGTAAAATCATGAATATTTGAAAGCAAGCTACCCGAACAGTACAATAGATTTTTAGTCAGCTTCCTATAATTTCTATGTGTGTGTGTGTATGTGGGCCCGTTCCAAACATTCTCAGGTCTTGACTTGTGGTTACTTTCAGATGAGGTCTAATAAAAGGTTAATTCTGTTACTTAGAATATAAGGTGTTTCTTACTTGCCAGAAATGCAACAAGCTCTGTTGACCACTGTCACTCTGCTCAACAACAGGACACAGCAAATCTCATCCACAGCAGAAAGGGAACTTACCTCTCATTCTGCAGCTGTGCCAAACGTTTCCGTACATCATCCACTGTGACTTCAAAAAATTCATCAGGAAGCTCTTCTGGGTCATCAGGAAGTTGTTCAAGTAGGTCCAGGTGACATATAAGGGGCTCACGTTCTACAAGCTATAGAAAAAAATAACCTTTAATTGGTTTTAAATGCCTTGCTTTGCTTATCCTATAAGGTTCCTGAGAAAGAGTAAAAGGACAGTATTTGGCAACTGTCTTTTGACCTGTTCAGCTCTCTGAACTAAACCACTGCAGGATTTCACTGCACACCTCTCAAAATTGTACCCTGGTTTCTGTGTGCAGAAAGATCCCTTAAACATTTTGAAACCCTTTTATTTTGCACTTACAAAGGCAGTACTTCACCCTGAGATCAGCTTTTGCTGCAGCCAGAGCACACAGATGTAAGGAGAGCAGTTCTCTGTAGGCATCAGCTGCAATAAAGGTACTTAACACATTTACTGGCAAGTTTCCCTACATACCAGAACAGAGAGCAGGCACTCCAAGCTGCATACAGACACCCCCCTCACCTGCCCAGCAGGGCACAGAGAGCCTGGCTGCCTGCTCTCCCAGCCTCCAGAGCCCAGAGCTGGGGGTCACGATGGCAAACTTTGCAGTGCAACTGGGCCTAGCCTAGAACTGTGGCTGCAGTTATGAAAAAAAACAAAACAAAACAAGCCAATACTAAGACCCACAATCCCCTAAAAAATCCAAATCAGCACCCTAACCACTGAGATCAAGAGCCATCTCTGCAGGCAGCAGGACTTTAATGGATCCCTCCCCAGGAAAGGTTATGTGCTGGTTACTCTCTCTTTCACCCAAAGCAGCAGCTGTGCCTGCATGTGAATACAAACCATGACCAGAGTCAAGCATAGTAGAGCCAGTTACACCTCCTGGCTCTCAAACAAGTCAAACTTTTTAAATTCCAGAACTGTTTGAAGGAACAAAGCTTGCAAACACAGAGAACAGCATATTGAAGGCTACAGGAGATGCAGAGAGGACACAGCTTGTAGCTGAAGAGGTTCACAGGACAAAAAATTTTGGTAGTTAATCCAGCATTTCTTCCTAGTCAGCTGCCAGCTTAAAAATGCCACAGGCTCTGTGAATGAACCCGCTGCCCATTTCTTCTCCCCTCATTCTCTCATACACTCTTTCCAATTCTAATTAACACCCGGATGTCCTCCCTCCATCCACTCACCCCTCCCCCAGACACTGGCCACTTGGGAACAGGAGTATTCTCAATTGTCTAAAGCACAACACAAATTACAAGGCAATGTTCACTCTACTTGTGGGCACTAAAGGGTAATTTGAGAAATTAAAAGATCGAGGTTGTGTGGGTGGGACCTTTGGCTACTTTTAGAAAGTTGAGCAGGGTCAGCCCTAACGAGCGGGTAAAGGAGCCTGACTGCAGCCTCCCCGGGCAGGGGCGGGGTGGAGGTGCCAGTGCTGCAGGAAGGACCCCAAGTGCCCAGGAACATTGGCCGGGAAGCAGGTTACACCATGATCCCAACCACTGCCCACCGAGGCTCCAGAGAGGGCACACCTTTGTCAGAGGCCAGAGGAGAATCCATCAGGCCTCCCCACGAACCCAGTGTACTTTAATCTCCTCCAAACAGGCTTGAGTGTCATTTCAATCTAAACATGTAGTGAAAACAGACGTCTTCTGAAAAAGCGCAAACTCAAAAGACTGAGGAGGCATTTTCTATGGCATGTTGTGAAGGGTGCTAGGATACAATGGAGAGAACTCCAAAGCCTGCATTAGCGAATCCTAAAGTTACCATTTAGTATTGGCTCTAACAAGGACTTTAGTTAATCCCAACAGCAGTGGGATTCCACAGGGTAAGGGCCAGCCGCCATCCAAATTATGGTGACAGCTAATGGCATCTGCCAAGGCATTGAGAATCACAAGATGGCACAAGGTAGATAGATATTCCAGTCATAAGTGTTCACTCCTCTTCCTTGCTGTGGGCTCCAACAATCCTGAATCCAAAAATTAACTTCCTACAATGATTACAAAAGAGACTCTAGGAATACTAACCCACTTCCCAGCCCACCACACACACAGTGTTTTCTGTGATAAAAGATAACCATCTCCTGCAACAATAAATGACCACCACACTCATGTTCTACTTTCCGTTATGTAAACTAGAGGAAAGCAAGCTGTGCATTTTGCTGTCCTACTTCTTCCAGGAGCCAAAGATGCTGTGCTAATGTTTGGCACCTTCCTTCTTCAAAGTCTATTCTTCTACCAAAGCTGAAATGTCAGGCACTTTTCACCATGAGGCTGAAGCTGTATCTTCACAGCAGCATCTACAGAAGTGCAGCCTATGTGACAAAGCCAGGTGTCAGAAGAATGCAGTTCACTCTGTGGTCACTATCCTGGTCCCAGGGAAGCAGGTAAGCTGAGGAAAACTCTTATGATTTAAGTGAAATAGTGGTCATTGTGCTTTCCACAGCAGCCAGCTTTCCCCAGAGACCCACTTCCTCCCCACCACCTCTGGGAGTTCTAATCTCATGGTGAATCTGGTTTAAAGTTACCTTCTAATAATTAACATTCTGACATCAAAGTCAGCTTGCAGCTGTCTGTAAACCATCTTTAGCCCAAGAAATGAAGGGATGCCGGCACAGATTTTATCCAGCCTCTCTTCAGCTTCAAAAACCACACACAGGCAAAGCATTAATGGGAAGATTCTTTTACAAAAATGGACCTTTGATGTTTAAAAATAATTTGTTTTGTTTTGGGTTTTTTTCCTCAGGACTGTAAAAGGACAAAAAGCAGATGCCATGTGGCTAGCCCTACTTGACTGTTGCCGCTGGGAGGAGAGTGGAAGATGGCAGGAGTGGAGGAGGGAACAAAATGTAATCAATCAGCAGCAAAAGTACCAGAGATCAAAGGGCTTGAAAGCAGCCGTCAAAATCACATGCTGTTTAACACAAGGACACAACTCCCCCAACAGAATCTGCAGCTGCTTCCAAAGCTGCTCTCAGAGTGGAAGGGCGGCTGGCTCCAGAAGTGGTTTGAACTGGACTGCAATTCTGAGAAAGACATCGGTTCATGTGAGTCTTTCAGTCACCACCACTCAGCCCATGCCCAAAAGCACAGCTCCACATCAGGCTGTGAAGTCAGTGAAATGATGGAGCTCTGCCTCTCCCACCAGTGCACGGAGAAGTGTGGGCAACAAGACTGGAGAAGGACACCACCACAAACCCTTACACTTCTCCCGTTCCAGACACAATGGAAACTCCTCCTTTCCAAATCCCTCATAGACAAGAGTGCCACTGAACCAAGCAACACATGACACCAGACAAATCACCACTGTTTAATTCTCTATGTTAAGGGTCTGCTCCAAAAGGTTAAATAACATTGATTAGATAGACCCAAACATGTTTCTAATATACTGAAATATTCATCAATGCAGGTTGGCACGGCCTCTTTCTGCTACTTGTGCAGTTCATAACTGCTCTAGAGTCCTTCCAGGGTCTGGCTTCTGTTCCTAAACAATTCAGAACTCATCAAAAATAGGCTACAACCACAAAGAAGTCAACTAAGGTAGAGTCTCTACATCAGTGTGAAAGCATCCAGTGTCTTGGTAAATTCCTCCTGGACTAAGCTGCCTTTGAAGCTCCCCAGGCATCCTTTCTTTCTACTTATAGCTTTCTATTGTTCAATCCCACTGGATCAGACCAGAGGATATTCAAACCTCCAACTCTAGGAGGTACCAAAGAGTCAGAAACAACAAAGGGGATCTCTGAACATGAAAGCCAGCCCCAGAGATGAGCCAAAGGAGCAAGAAAAGAGCCACTCACTGAGAAACCAGAATGGGAAACTCTCAGTGCATAATAATAAGGAGTAAATTATTAATTGAATGGCTCCTGTTCTTCATGTACTGCTACCTGCCAGACATACCCAACCTTCCTGAAGGCAATCAATTCCATACAGATGCCCTACAGAAAACACACTTCAATGTCATTCCCAGGTCACTCTGGGATGGCATCACAGCACTTTTCAGACATGAGTTCTGATATCTCAACATGGGCTTGAGCATTTTTAATTTTAACAAACAGTTATATTTCAGAGACATCAACAATGGTGAGATATGCAATCTGTCTTTCTAAGAAATAGTTAGAAAGAGGTAGACTATTTAAAAGCAAGATATTTTAGATTAAGACAAAACCCACTTCTATAAGCAAGCAGAAATACAAAAGGAAAAGGATGGAAGGTTTCTGCTTCAACTGCAATACTAAGAAAATTAAATCACTGACTCAGGTAACGAAGTGGGCATTTGTTCATGAAATGTGAGGCACTGAGGTGTAGGATCTTCTGGACTGTGATTTAATGCAGCTGTGTTGCCTCTATTTGAACTACGCATCAAGGATAGCTAGAGATTCAAAGTTTTGCCTGCCTCTGGACAGCAAATTCTTTAAACTCAAATCCTTCATACTTCCTTTCTGAACTCAGGCAGAGCTGTATGTCATCAAGGCACCCAATCCTGTGACATAGGGGAAAACTCCTAAATCTGAAAACGTCTTTATCCTCGTGGGAATGCAGCTTCAGGCAAGGCAGGATACAAAAAAAGCCCTTGTTACCCAAACTGCATACACATTTTCCCTTACCTGTTCTTGCTCCTTTTGCAGTTCTTGGCTGGTCTTAGACTTCTTTGGCTCAGAAGGGCCTCCAGGGCTGGTAAAAGTTGTTGGCAGCTTTGAAGATGGTACAGTTACAAGAGAGTCCCCCAGATGCTCTCCATCTCCAAAAAAAGGGACAAATGGGGTAGGCTCAGGCTCTGGGGAATGCTCAGGCTCTAGCTCCTCCAAGCTAGCATGAGAATCTTTAATCGAGTCTTGCTTGTGTGTGCAGCTGTTTAAAGACACAGCCACATCCCTGTGCTCCAAGTCCTTTGGAAATGTGTTGGCTGGAGGTAGAGGCACATCCACTGCTTCTTCCATAGAGCCTCGCCTCACTGCTGGCTCAGTACAAGGCACTGTGGCACCCACAACTTCCTCCCCACCAGATGAACCGCATTTCTTCATGACAACTCTTAAAGAAGACACCAAAAGGAATAAGAATAAAAATAAAATCATAATGCTAAGAGTATTGCCCTCCCTATTCTCAATGTGTCCATGACATAAAAACAACAGCTGACTCAAATACACCATGATTTAACAATTTTCTTCTTCCAGATGCCTACAGAGAACAAGCTCCAGTTTGCTGTGAAGAGTGGGGTAGAGGGTCAGGGGGTTGTGCAAAACAACAGAAGAGAGACCCGCTCCTCTGCAAGAAAACTGCCTTCCAGAGAAAAACAGCAGTCAGTTGTAAAGCATAACTTCTAATCACTCCTGCCTTCTGTATATACTGCAAAGAGCTGGCCAGGAGATCACAGAAAGGTTGCCCCTGTCCCAATCTCACCCCGCAACAGCCAGCAGGGCCTGCAGGGGCTGGGAGTTAAGTGTCTGAGATCCAGAGCAGGGAAGAATGAAGTGGTAGCTGATTGCCTTCTCAGAGAGACTTTTAACTTTGAATTGTCTGTTCCACTCAAAGGAGGAAGAAAAAAGGAAAAAAAAAAAAGGAACAAACAAACAAGCTCTTTTAATCTGCATGACTGGTCATTGCCAGCATCTGCTGCTGTGCAAAGCACATCTGGGCAGCAGTTTGAGATAAACAGGCAAATGCAATAATTTCTGAGTGCCACAATGCTTTAGTTTGGCATCTTTTTTGTGACCTTTTTTTTTCTTTTCCTTTGTCTTTCTTTTGGTTGAAACTTGAAACAAAATAAATTCACCATCAGAGTGGAAAGGGAAAATAAAGAGGCCGAATTTTGCTTCTCCCAACCTGACAATGGCATTGCCTCCAATCAGGCCAAGCGATTTCAGTGTTGTCTTCTCCAGGGCATCTTTTCCTGATATCTGCAACAAAACCAGAGGAGAGTAATTATGGCCTCTAATTCCCCAGGGAAGCATGTAAAGCTCTTTACAGAAAGAAGCCTGTATCCAAAGAAACACCAAGAAAGAAATGAAAACACACTTCTGCAGTTGGAAATCAGACCTGAATCCATCTGTATCAACCTGTACTGTTTTACCAAATTCACAGCTTATTAAATCATCCCAATGGAAGATGAAGATGACCTACATATATTTTCATCCCATACACACATTCAAGTGGGATGCAACTACAGCAAAGCTACTTTTTATCAGAAGTTAAACGACAGGCAACATCTGAGAGCTGCAAGACAGATGATTTCCTTACACACACCTCCCATCCATCTCTAATGACCTATTCCAGAATAAAGACGATCTGTCCACAGAGGTCAGTGGGAAGTAAAGGGGACAGCTAGGGAAAGCGAATTCCATAATATCCACATACAAAATATTTAACAAAACTTTAATAGCAAAAGATCAAAACAGAGAAAAGCAAATATTTATTAAAATGAAAACACTGTTTTGACTCAAGCTTTAAAAGAAGCTGGAAAGAAAAACACAAATAGGTCATTGAGCTCATTTTATGGGCTCAGAGGTCTCAACGGCGCAAGGTTACGTTCCAAGAGAGCTTTTTTCCATACAGACACGTCATGCTTTGAAAAGACCAACATTTTTCTACTTCCCCTCTCAAGAAAGTTCAAAAGAAACACTTTCCAGGTTGGAAAGCAGAGCTAAGTTTTCTTATGTTTTAGGGACATGAGACAGTTGAGAGGCCTTTGCTGCCTTACCTCATCTCGCATGTAAATACAGACTGGAGACAATTCACCATGCTGTTCCATCAGCTCCCTGCAAGAAAGAGCAAAACACTGCAGCATCTGCAGAACAGCCTACCCCCTCCAAAACCAGCACAGAGCAACAGTACAAAGTGAAATCAGCTGGCAACACTGTCCTCCACATTTCTCCAGCAATAACCACTACACAGTTCACAGGACCAATATTAGACATTAGGTAAACAATTTGCTTCAATATGTTCACTTTTTCTTAAACACAGCCTAAAAGTTTAAAAACAAAGCAGTAATTAAAGTAAATTCTGGAATCAGCTGATCTTACTAGATAAACTTAAGCTCATCACTGTTCATGTGCCTCAGTACCCCATCTGAAACATTACTTAGACATATTTTGCTCTTTTTAATCCAAGTTAAAAACTTCATTACTTTCACTGGGCAGAGGTCCATTTCTTTTCACATATGCACAGCAAAAACCAAAATTAAATACTGCTCTAAAGCAGATCAGCTAAGGACAAGAAACTTGCCTGTCTTAGTATCATTTTTAAAAGAGAAAAGAGAAAGCAAACAAAGAAAAACATAGAGCACAAACTTTCAGATTCTAGAGACCATACAAAAATTAAAGCCAAATGAAAGGCTACCACTGTAGACAAGTGAAAAATCAACCTGTATTTAAGCATTTCAGTGATGTAGGACACATATGAGCAATGATGCAAACTGCTGACAGCCCATGGGCAGAGGAAGACAGAACTGAAGGACCCTTAGCATCAAGATGGGGAAAAACCAGTAAGATGCTACTCTTTCCATTTTCCTCTAGATATGCAATTCTGAGGCATTCCATTAAAAGAAAAGCTTTATTATAAGTTCATTTGATCAAATACAAAAGACGGACGGGGAAAGGACAATCACAGCCTATCACACAAGTCTGAGTTCTCATCCAGACAGAAATTGATGTAATTTCAAAAGGGGAAAAAAAAAATTGACACTTTCAGATAGAAAACCTCAGATGTCTACAGAAAAGTAAAAAACCTTGCAGAATTAGCCAGTACACTATGGAGTGTACATACAGTACACTGTATGGAATCAGTGAGAGCATTAGATTCAACACCAGAAGAAATTCCTTAGGACATGGGTGACATTTTCTGTTACAGTAACAGGAAATAACCTTTTGCACTTTAGCAACCTGCTTGTCCAGCAGAAGACCAGAGTCTGCATAACCAAGCAGGTCTCATTGCTCTCAATGCAGCGGTTCCAATTAATGTTCAGTTGAGTATCCTCATGTTCACAGCTACTTAACAACAACAGCTTTGTCAATATCATCTCAGTCTTTCTGTTACATTCAAAATGCTTCCTTGGAGGAGCAGATTAGAAGAATATATATATACACAATCAAAGTATTGCACCATACCTATTTATGACATGAAGGAACAAAAGAAACTGAACTGAGAGGAGTCAACCAGCCTATGAAGTGGAAAATGAAGGGAAATAACCATTAAATTCCATGAAAATTCATCGAGGACATTTAAGCTTAGACTCAAAATTCAGCTACAATGACATGTAAGTGAAACTAGAAGCCACTCAGGATCAAGAAACCCATTGGAAAATTACAATACTCAATCTTTGAGCAATTCTCAAGGGCCAGAGAACAGTTTCAGTTGAAGGATGTGAGGGACCAAATCTGTTAAGCACAAACCAGAACTGAGATGTTTGGTTTAATTGTAGCAGTCTATGTGCCATCTTGATCAAATGGTTAAAAGCTTGCAGCAGCACAGTGGTATGGGACAAGGCGAGTCACAATGAAACCCAGAGGTAGAGCAGATCCAAACAGAGCAAGCTATAAAATCAGTCCTGAGGGTCAGGTCTATTTTAGGAAAGCCAGCAGCTGAGAACTACTTCCAGACCAGTTGCAACATATTCCCAAGGAGTTTATAGTACCAAGACTGTAAGACCTCTATTTCAGAACACTTCTCCCAGCCACTGCAACAAATCCCATTGTGCAGAAAGCAACAGACATATCAGAGCATCCAAAATACTATATTCAAGTTTCAGGTTATGAAACACAGTTAACTCTCTGACTCAAGGTGAACAACAAAACCAACACTAGAATAGGTTTGCCTCCATTTGTGATTCTGCAATTAGTTTTTCTCTTTCAGGAACAAAAAGCACTATACAATGCTCTGCAGGAATCAAGAGATTAAGTTACTCATACAAAAGAACATTGTCTTGTGATACCAGACCCAGACTCCAACCTCCCTCGCTCTTCTGGCAGCAGTACCTGAGGAAATCCCCAAGGCCAATGCCTGATGATGAAAGGCACTAAAAAAAAAAATAAATCTTGTCTCAATTGGAGAACTGTAACTACAGATCACCATAGAGTGCCTCTAGAACACCATAGCAGGTTACTGCACTCAGACTTCTCCAGACAATCCAGGGAAGATACTCATCCCCACTTTATTTTCCTTAGGTTTTACTTTCAATTAAGATTAGCTGTACCCCTTGAAGAATCCTCAATAATGATGCACAAAAGATAAAGGACTCATGAGACACAGAGAAACAATACAGAATCACAGAAAAGGGAGGCAGAACAGCCCAGGGAATAAAAGCTTGAACCTCAAGCTGCTGTCTGTCAGGAAAGGTGGATGACAACTATTTAGGAGAAAAAAATCTTAGGCACCATGGAACATGTCCTCACCAAAGACCAAGAGGAGAGGAAGCCAGTCTGACTTTCATTCACTTTACCAAAAACTGCTTTCCACTTCAATACAAGCAACTCTTTGAAGAGTCTTTTAAAAATGTATAGAAAATATCTGAACTGAATGAATGACCCCATAGAAGCAGTGAAGAATCACAATGATGATTCAATATCAATATCAAAGATGTCTCTGAGTATCCAAAGTGCAACTGCTCTATGAAGAGCAGCCCATAAAGCTGCTGAAGCTGCACGGCTGGCAAGAGTGGGAGACAGAAATGCAGGCTTCCTGCTCACAGGGCAGACAACACTGTGCCCTCAACCAGCCTTTGCAGCACAGACTCCACGCAAATATCCCCAGAGACTTATTTTTGTCTAACTGTTGGAAGCAGCAGGCTCCTCCTCCAGCTGCTGCTAATCCATTACATGCACCCACTGAGGCAAGCACACACATCAAACATACTGCCCTCTCTTTGATGTGCTGCTCTTCAGAAGGGGAACGGCAAGCAGATTAGATTCCTTCATGTAGTGATCTGACAGGGCCTGTAAACATCTTGTGCAAGCACTGCCGCATGCTGAGAGGAGGAGCAGCCCTACAATAGCTTCCAGACCTTCTTCAGACCCAATTAGCCAAGATGGATGCTGGAAACCCAGGGGAAATTCCAGTGGATTTAGAATACTTCCCCTCACGCACTTAGAGCGGCTGAGCATTCCAGGAAAACATCTCCAGTTGGAAAGTCCAAGGAAGGATTCAGCAAACATCAACAACTAGCTGACTAGTTAGTCAACTGAATCAAAACACATTGAACAGCAACTCAGCCCATTAAATCCATACAGATGGCTGTAGATCCAGCTTGTTCTGTGACTAAAGCACACACAGCACCTCTGCTGCTTGTTGAACTTAATCAAGATTGCAAAGTCCATCCAAACATCTGAACTTGGCTTCCAGAGGGCAGAAAAGAGCAGCTGTGTTCTGGTCTGAAGTTATGAATGCTTAGCACACTGCAGCAGTTAGAAGCTTGAAAAGAGCAACATGCATATTAACTAGCAGTATTACAATGACCCGTAACCAATAAAACCACTTCAAAAGACCAAAATTATACGAAAAGCTCAAAATTTTAACCAAAGAAACAATCAGCTAGTATGTGAGAAAGCCACACAAAGCTTATTTGTCAATAATTACCACCTCCCACCAGTCGAGCAGTCCCCAAACTGCAACAGGCACTCCTCTCCTCACAGAGGGCACAGAGGGTGTAGTAAGAGACAAGAGAGGACTTAAAACACTCAGGAAAATTATACCAATAGTTTTTGTCCTACCTCTTTCCTCAACTAAAAGAAAATTAATTCTTTTATCTCTAGCATTTACATGAATACTGTTCCTTTACTTATGAATAAATGTCACATTGTAGACCTGGTCCATGATTAAAAACAGAATGGCTGTCACAGCTTCAAGGCTTCCTCTTCCAAACCATGAATAACAGAAAAGAATTGCCTTTCTTCGAGAAAAGTTTGTTAGCTTGACATTTCAAAACAATACAGCCTTTTAAATTCAAAACTAAAGACAAGAGGCAGCAGTCAACGTAGACTGGACTAAGATAATTAAGATTTCTAACCCATGTACATAGTCAATAAATGTAGAACCAGAAATTCTTCCGTTTAAACAGGATCTAATCAGTTCTTTTGAAGATTCCTCATTAACCTTGTGAGAGTTCCAGATTTCCTTGAAGAACTTGCACAACAGCAAGCCTCAAAAGCACCAGCAACCCACAAGCAAGAATCCCCTGCACTGCAGGGAACTGCAGCACAGAAATACCAAGGATCAAGATCATCCAGGCTTGACACACACATCTCTAGCAGTGACTTGACTTCAAACAGGTTTGTGTAAAAGGAAGGTGGTGCAAAATATCCCATTATCTTCACAGTTTTAGCAGTTTGTTACCAATTTATGCCCTGAATCAGGAGTGGTACTCCTAGATTAAAAAAACAATGATAAAACTATGGATTGTCAAATCTGAAAGAGCAAGGAAAATGCAATTATCTCTGTTATAAAGGAGAAATTACAAACAAATAAATGCAAATTCTACAAATCGGAAGGATTCAGTTGGGTCACCGTAGCAAGTAATTAGTGGCATGCAGAGATCCATCCAAACAAGTATTTTCTCACTGCATTGCTCACCTGATCTTTGTAAAATGGTTGAGAAGTTCCCACAAGGTCTGTTGGCAGTGGAAGGTGTCTTGTAAACGGGAGCCATCATCTAGCTGTAACGCTATCCGAACCTGTAAGAACACCACAATGAATTCATCCAAAAATTCAATGAAAACTTATATTTCTTCACAACTTTTTAAAATATTTCAGTGCTTCTTGTTCATCCATGCAGGCATTCTGGCCTGAATTCATGTTTGTTGGGATGAATGGCTCCTGAGCATGGGGAAGGCCATGCTGGAATACTAACCAGTTTTCCCCTGCCCTGGAACACACTCAGAGAAAAGCCAATGCAAACATCCCAAATAATGTGCCATCCTGAGCAAGGGATGAAACTTTACAGTAAGGGTCTTCACAGCTACATAAAACAAATTCCAATAACCCAGACATGACTGATACAACTGCATCATCTCAAACACCAACGCAGAGCTCTGTGCACTTCAGCATCATTTTGCAGAACATCATCCCTGAGACACAATAGTTCCCTTGCATATCCACACACAGAAACAATGAACACAGTCCCCATCTATCCCTGCACTGCTGAAGAACTCAGCAACCCTTAACAGTACAAAGAAATGACATTTGTAATTTGTAACTCACTAATGCTTCCTAACCACCACATTTTGACGTACAATTTAAGAGTGAAGTAACAAAAGCTTTCAACAATAATTCTCGTCATTAAATTACTGAGTTCTTGAACACCTGCAGGAAAAGGCAAGGGCCAGCTAGCTGCCAATTTTAGCAGGTCTTTTCCAACCTGGAATGCAAACATCCACATACATTATCAGGTGCCACACAGATCTTAGAGAATTTCTTCCCTACTTCTCTCCCAGAGAAAAAAAAAAAAA
>VXBU01011467.1:111601-125366 GCA_013400315.1 Bombycilla garrulus | reverse complement strand
GCCGCCCCCGCGCGTGGTCCCGGCGCCCCGGCCCGCTGGCACCGGAGCGCCGCGGCCGGGCCCGGCTCCCGCTTAGGCGCTGCCCCTTGTCTGTGCCCGCAGCTACTACTTGAAGGAGTCCAAAGGCAGTCGGCGGTGGCTGCTGTTCCTGGAAGGTGAGCGCCGGCGCCCCCGACTTCCTCAACGGCGGCCAGGAGCGGGGCGGCGACCCGAGGCTGCCCTCGGTGCCCCGGCCCCTGAGGGCCGCCGTCCCTCGCCCGCGAGGCCCCGGCCCTTCGGGGCGGCTGACCCCTGTCCCCTCGCCAGGAGGGTGGTACTGCTTCAACAGGGAGAACTGCGACACCCGCTACGACACCATGCGGCGGCTGATGAGCTCCCGGGAGTGGCCCGCGACCCGCGTGGGTGAGTCGCCCCCTCCACCCCGTGGGGCAGCCCCGAGGGACTGGGACCGGGCTGAGGTAGCGCCCGCCGTCCCCACCCTGGAAGGTGCCAGGTGATGACCCCATGCCGCGGGCGCGGGCAGGCGTTTGGGTGCACAGGTAGCGCCGGTAATGAGTGCTTCTCTCTTCACTCTCTTCTCATGCTGCAGCTTCCTGGGTACCCAAACCTCTGTCACTCACACAGATCGTCTAGCTGAGTACATTGGAATTTACCTGCTAGGATTTGTGTTTTGGGGAGGTACTTAAATAGGCATCACATGTCTTTTCTGTACTACAAGAAGCTTCTAGACAGGCTTCATCTGTAGCATGAATCAAATTCTGACTGTCAAATCTGCCTAAGGGCAAATTTAGAAATGTTCCTTCCACTTCCCTTGCCAATGTTTTTCATCATGGATGTTTGTTTTCTGTGTGGTCAGAGGTCTTGCATGAGGCTCCTATGATTCCTCTGAAATCACAGACTGTCATCTGTGTGTTTCTTTTTTCTTTGTGCCCATCTGCAGGAACTGGGATCCTGTCCTCTCAGCCAGAAGAAAATCCCCACTGGTGGAATGCAAACATGGTGTAAGGAGGGACAACGGGGGGGAAATAGCTTTATACTTAAGCGGCATCTCCTGCCTTTTAGGCTAGCAAGAGTGCTGTAGAGACAGATTAAGACTAATACTTTGAAAAGAAAATTGTTTGTTTCGTCATTTGCTGCAGTTCAGCTCTCTGACACATAGGGCTGATCAGATCGAGAAACTCAAGTTGTCTCCTTGGAGTTGTGGGGTAATCTAAGGAAGAAAAACTGGATAGCTTAGAAAGCCTTCTCAAACAGCTACAGTGGTGAATCCAGCACGAGTGGTAGGTGGATAGTGTGTTACACATCTGACAATTTGAGAAGAATTTGAGAAGCAGCTCTCCCAGTTCAAAGAAGAGAAATGAGAGAGACCATTTTATATATGCACCTATACAGAGGGGACGATAATTTGTCTTCTGCAAAACAGAGACATGGGAAGTTAATTCCTGCAAAAACCTCCAGTCGTTGCAGTCAGCATTTACACTGCACTGACTAGAAAAAAAACTGTGTGAAAAACTGAAGCATAGAGAGTTGCCCTGTGACAGGCCATCCACTGTGTTGACAGAATAGCTGAGAGCAAAGTCATGCTCCTTCGTTCTGTCCACTGAGCTTAGTGATTCAATTAGATTGATAAAAGACATGCCATTTATTAATTTAACTCAGTAAAACTGTTAGTGTTCAGGAGAAAATTCAAGACAATTACAGTTGTCACTTGGTGTGCAGGAAGGTAAGTTGTCAAACTGGGCAGAAGCTCTTCCCTTTTCCCCTTCCCAGGATTTAATTTTCTTCCAGTTAGGTGACCGCATCCTCACCCTGTTGTGCGTGTCAGAGGCACAGCAGGACTCACACAGCTCTCTCTTACAGATTCATCCCATATTGCTCAAGTGATGTTTGGAGCGGTGCCTCTTCCAAGTCTGAGAAAAGTGAGTGTTGCTGATGGGCCGTTGCTGCCCCAGACATCACACATTAAAGGATGTGGCCAGACTTCTGTGAAACCACGTGGATGAGAAACAGGCTTTTGCTTGCTGAAGGGCAGGAAAGAATATCAAGCTACTTCCAGATAAAACATCCTGATCTCTTTAGCTCAGGCTGTTTTGACATAGTTCAGAGCCACTGCTTGAAGAGATGTTACACTGATGCAGTATGCAAGGATTAAAGGACCAGAATTCCTTTTAGATGAATCTCCGGGTTCCAGCACGTAGCAAATTAATTGCTGTAGCCGAGGGACCATGGACTGTTGCATGTAACTTTAGCATGGCTGACCTGAGAGACAGGACTGTGAATTTAGTGTCAGACTTTTATCAGGAGGATATTTGGCCTTAGGCAGGAGCCATAATGTGTCAAGCTAAAGCTGTCTGCAGGCTTCTTTAGGAAACTGCATAGTTCATCTTAATACATGCTGCATTGCCATTTGCTGTCATTCTGGTGGTGTCACAGTAAGGGACCTTTTCACTTCATCCCAGCTCCTTGGGGCTGTTCCTATGGAGCAGTTACACACCAGCAACCACGGATGCTGGTGGTGCCAAGGAAGCAATGTCTTTGTACGTGTAACATCTTGTGAAGCATTGCTTCTCTGAATTGGCTTGATGAATTGGGAGAAAGGGGAAGCAGTGAGTTGGGACTGAGATTCCAGGTGGTAGGAAGGTGTGTGTTTGTTCCTCCAGCACCTTCCTTCTTGTTTTCCTTTTCCAAGTTTATTTGTTTCTAAGCAGTCATAGGAAGGTACTCGTATAATTGAGTGTTCACTCAGTTCTCTTTCAGAGCAGCACATTTTGTACAAGGCAGGGGAAAATCTCTTGTTAGGTGTATCTTGTATAGGTGGATAAAATGAGGCTGAGTTTAGGTTCATAATCCCTTTGCAAAGTTCATTTTTTGGAGACAGGTAAAAGTCTGAGCCCGGACAGAAAACAATTTTGTTGACACTGAGCTGTCTTGCAGATGAATATGCCTTCATGGGTGCACTGATCATACAGGAGGTTATAAAGGAGCTGGTGGGAAAAGGTCTGAGCACTGCGAAAGTATTGCTGCTAGCAGGGAGCAGGTAGGTATCCACAAAATTCTGTTCTGTGAAGATAAGAGATTTCCACAGTAGAAAGCTTTTAAGGGAAGAGGTCTCAGCAGCTCCTGAAACATTTATTCTAGGAGTACAGTAACACTAACACAAGTAACGCTGTATCTCTGGTCAGTTTTCTCATGTAAGTGGTACAGCAGGGGATAGATAAAATATTACTCCATCAGCTTCTGGTCCAGATCCACTTAAAAAAACCCCCCAGAAAATAACAAAGCTTTGTGTTCTTGTCTGCTCCAAGAATTCTGGTTCCTGTTGGCCCACATCATAAGACACACACGTGCTCCCCTGTGAATTGGTTCAGAACTCTGAAAAAAAATACCCCAGACTTGCCTCACACAGGTGCTCTAAATCATCCTGTGTTGCACAAAGCTCTGGTACACTGTATTACACAGGAGTGTAATAGAGAAGTTGCTAAGGGTGAATTTGTCTCACTTCAGATTCTTTTTGTTTTTGGGCAGCCAACCCCTTGGAAATGATACAGAGCACATGTATTTCCCAGGAAAGAGAGTAACAACAGGACTTTGTTTCTGAGTTACCAGATTATTACTCAGCACTGGCTTTATTTCTGAGTGTTGCAAAGCAAGGAGATAATGTGGTGTCTACCAAGTTCATGGTGAATGGTTGGGTGGCTCTGCTGTGGGTAGATAAAGGTGTTTATAGCATGTCACTGCTGAAGAAGGAGTGTCTGCTAGCAAGGTCTGTAACACCTGTGTGTGCACCTCATGACTGCAGTGCTGATGTTGCTGTTGCAGTGCTGGAGGGACAGGAGTGCTCCTGAACGTGGATCGAGTGGCAGAGCAGCTGGAGGAGATGGGTTATCAAGGGATTCAGGTTCGAGGCTTGGCAGACTCTGGATGGTTCCTGGATAACAAACAGTATCGCAGAACTGACTGTATTGATACCATAACGTGTGCTCCAACAGAGGCCATCAGAAGAGGAATAAGGTACAGTCAGATGCTCTAAAGTACACTCTTGCAAGAGGTTAGCGTGTGCAAAAGATGTCCTCCTTGGCTGTGTTCCTTCATTTTGGTACTTAAGGAGTATTTATTGTCCACATCAGTGTTTTTTCAATGATTTTATTGGAAAAGACGATGAAGTCTAAATGTGTACAGTTATAGATGCTCTAAAATGTGTTGATGGGACAGCGGTGCTGAGGAAGCTGTTCTATCAGTTGAAATTCTAATCAGAACGGGAACTAGCATATGGAGAGGATGCATTGTTAGGATTGTCCTGTGCCTCCCATTCTGTTATTGCTTTGTCTTCTAGATACTGGAATGGCATTGTTCCTGAACGCTGTAAGCTGCAGTTTAAAGAGGGAGAGGAATGGAATTGCTTTTTTGGATATAAGATTTACCCCACTCTTCGATGTAAGTACCAGAGGAGAGAGATCAAATGGATTTAGGGTTTCTTCTGTATCTGTAACTAACTTGGAGCAATCCCTTTTCCAAATTTTTTTTCTTTCCAGGCCCAGTCTTTGTTGTCCAGTGGCTCTTCGATGAGGCCCAGCTTACAGTGGACAATGTACACCTAACTGGCCAGCCTGTTCAGGAAGGGCAGTGGCTCTACATCCAGAATTTGGGTAGAGAGCTGAGAAACACCTTGAAGGATGTGACGTAAGTGTTTCATTGAGAAAAACCTGGCACATTTGTTTCTAAGGGACATTCTTATCTAGTGTCCTTGTGTTCTCAGATCTCTGCTGAAAAAGGAATGTTGTAAATTTGGTAACTATGAATTCATCTACATCAAGAATCTTGCCATTTTCATTTTTGTGTAAAATTCCACCCTCTCCCAGTCTGGAAGGTTTGATTCAGCAGGACTTAACTTTGTCCTTCAAGACATAATCCATGTTTCTATTTTTCCTTTAGTGCAAGCTTTGCTCCTGCCTGTTTGTCCCACGAGATCATCACACGCAAGTAAGTGCTTGTGCAGGTCCTGTGAGAGGTGAATGGGGATGCAGCTTGGGAATGAACCTGTTCTGGCAGCCTGACCCCTCTGATGTGATCTGTACGGTTTGTCTTTTCAGTCACTGGACTGACATCCAGGTGAAGGGGACATCATTACCCCGGGCCCTGCACTGTTGGGATCGGAGCCTCCATGAGAGCAACAAAAATGGGAAGGCTCCTCTGAAAGGCTGCCCAATTCACCTGATTGACAGCTGTCCATGGCCTCACTGCAACCCCTCATGCCCCACAATCAGGGACCAGTTCACAGGGCAGGAGATGAATGTGATCCAGTTCCTCATGCACATGGGTTTTGATGTTCAGAAGATGGCACAGCAGCAGGGCCTGGAGCCCAGCAAACTCCTGGGGATGCTCAGCAGTGGTAACTAGGGAGGGCTCATCAGAGGGGCAGAGATTAGATCAGGAGGAGAGAGACTCTCAGCCCTTCTCCCAAACTTTCTAATCTTCTTCCTTAACGTTCCTGCAGGCGGATGCATGCTCATACCCACGGCATGCTCACACCTGTACACTCACATGCTCCCACACTCTTGCACGCTTATGGTCCGTCAAGGAAAAAAAAAAAAAAAAAGAAAAAAAAGGGCAAGCAGCAATTTCTTGCTTACACTGTTTGGCTGGAACTTGTTCCCTCCCTCCAAACTCCAGGGCTAAATTTCAGCTGGTCACATCCTCTTCCTGTGTTACACAAGGCAATCAGATACAGGGAGTAGCAAAGCCATAAATAGCAGCGATGAGAACCTTCCCCAGCTCTGGAACATCTTCCCTTGCCATGAATTTTACATCATAGACTTGTTACAAGTGGTGAAAAAAGCAAGCACTGGATTTCTTCTGTCCAACTAGAAGTGAAGGAATGATTACGTTACTTCCTGGAGGTTAGCATCTCACGCTGAGTCACAGTATGCAGACCCAGGACACGTGCTAGGGATGGACACTCTTGTACTCAATTTATTCATATTATTTTATAAAATGACTTTTTAATTACTTTTTTTAAACTAAGCAAGAAATATAAAGGATATTGTAACATATTTTTTTTTTAAATAACGAAGAAACCTCTTGCTACTTTGGCAATGTGGACATATTTATTTTAATATGTAAAATGCTATTTATAAGGGCTGACCAGAGAACCATACCTATGTCTTTGTAAAGTTGTATATGCTGCTCATTTGGATGGGTTATCCTGATGGTCACTTCTGCCTGGGAGAGGGCTAAGGGTGGTGTCGACGTTTTTGTATTAATTAGATTTCTGTGTTCCCCTTGCAGTATGCCTTGTCATTGTTTCTCTGATGAAGAGGTTGTAATATATGGTTTAAGTACAGAGATTTTCACCCAGCACCTGATGTTTGCAGACTTTCACAGCATTTTTTGTCTTGCCTGTTATTCCCCAGGTAGTCCAAGGCATTGCACTGTGAGGTGGAGGGAGATGTGGCTTTGCTGCAAAGGCCTCTCTTCAGTGAGGGAAATGTTTGATCAGAGCATCAGAAGCATTTGGAGTAGAAAAGGCAGAGAACACAAGACAAGCACCAACATATTTCTCTTCTAATAATTTGGGAACACACCCACCACAGCACAGAGAATCCCCTTTGATGGTAGTGGGAGGAGAACAAGGGAGGGATCGAGAATGCAAGGCTGAGGCTGCACAGGAGAGTTCCTTGGGTGGGAGCACGTGGGCGGCTGGAGCAGAGCTTCACCCTGCGGCACAGGGCAGGGGCGTGGGGAGACCTGCACCAGGAGCTCAGCTGCACTCCCTGCTGCACGAGGTCCTGGGACCAGCTCTGTGTGTGCCTGCACCTGTGTTCGTGCTTACGCAGCATGTCAGCCACAGGGAATTTGGGCTGGATTTGAGAAAAATTCCCTGTACTTTCAAGACAGACCTTGCCAGGTTAGAACAGTGGCGCTGCTTGTGAGATCACTTGTTTTGGGTAAGTAAACCCAAAAAATGAACCAAACTGTAGCCCTTTGGTTCCTTTTCTTGGACTTCAGGAAAAGTCTGGCAGGACCACACACAGACCACCACAATCAGCTGTCCTGCTGTCCATGATGGGATTAACACAGATTGAAGATAAAGAAAAACTAAAGAGAAAAGTGTTGGTGCTCCCAGTGAAACTGAAAACCAGGAAAACATCAGTGAAGTTTGCCTATGATCAGTTTGGAGATTACTGATATCCTTTATGTTTTAAATGACTTGGGTATAAAATTGTAGAGTTGTCCTGATTACATTTTTCATCTGTTTTCTGCTGTGCGGAAGCCAGTGACAAAAGGGCACGAGTGGAAGAATTCAGTACCGTGTGTTTGTATTCTGTGATCTTTTGACTAGATAAGGTTCTTCGTTTCTGAGGGAAAAGTGGCCATGGTCTGTCTGGTCTGCCCTGCTCCACCAGCATGATTTTGGGACCTTTGCCCTCTGCCAGCGCTGCCTCTGGTGCTGAGGGCTCCAGGGGGGCACCACTTCCCATGGGAAAGCAGAAGCTGGACCAGCTCTGCCTGGAGCCTTGAGTCACAGAAGGGGCGATGTGTCCTTAACTGGGCCATGATTTGGAGTGTCCTTGTGCTTTCTGCTGGTCCCTGGGGAGATGGGAAGTGATGCCCCAGAAAGTGCCACAGTGCAGAAAGTGACCCACTGCCAGTGAGGCCTGGAAAACTGCTAGAGGTGAAGGATTAATACAGAGTCAGGTAGGGCAAGATTTCGGGATGAGAACCTGTTCACCTGGAGTTCCTCGGCTCTCCTGCTGCATTTCCTGGTTATTGTTATGTTAATTTTGCAACTTCCACCCCAAATGAATGCAGGCTTTTGTACTTTTAGCACCAGAGGCCTTTCAAAGGAAAATGGAAGGGACTTGAGATGAATGAAAGAGACACTGAGGTTACAAGATGGTGACAAAGCTGAAGGTAGGCGCATTTTATCATTACAGCCAAAAATGTGTACTGTTCTCATGTGAGCCATTCCAGCAATAAGCTTTTCTGCTTCCATACTGGGATGGGTACTGCAGGTGAGGAGTCAGTAATGCTGCTGTGGGGTAAGGGAGGAGTTTTTCTGCTATGTTGTGGTGAAAACATTCACCCATTCCCATTCTGAAATTACATCAGAAATTTTGTTTGGGGCTTTTAGAGATATAATTAAGAGAGTTCTGGGTAGAGGTGAAGTTTGGGGGTACTGCATACCAGGAATGGCTCACTGTGAAAGTTTTGCCCTCACAGGAGGGAGAGTTTGACACTGTTTATTGAAATCTGAGTTCCAAAACAGAGCTAAGAATATCAAAGCAATTTTTTAAAAACAATTGTATTCAGTTACTGCATTCAGAGATACAAGAAAAACTGATTTCCACATAAAGTAAAAGAGAGGGAAGAATTTAAGTAAATGTTAAGGACTGGTGCTGTCAACCTTCACAGCCACAAGCTATCACACAAAGCACAGCAGGTAAATGTATCACTGCTCCAGATCAACTGCAGCAAAGTGAGTCAGCTTTTATTCAGCCTCTGGCCTAAATCCTTTCTTTTATAGGGTTTGTGCCCCCACTCAGGGGCTCTTGGATCTGCAGGACTGGGCTCTTGTTCCTGCAGCACGGCTGGATCACAGCCCACTGCCACAGCCAGTCGCCTCCCCTCGGCGCGGGGGGTTGCGTGGAGAACGGCAGCATTCCAGTGACCCCGGAGTTTCCAGAAGAACAGCAGAAGGATAATCAAGAGCCTTTGATGGAGCTCGCAGCTTCAGTGTTAAATAACACCCGCTCCCAACAGCTGAGTGGGGGCAGGACTCATTCCAGAACTATTAATAAAGCCCCTATTTATACTCCAGGTTCCTGTGAACGGTGCAGCAGAAAGCTACAGCTGCGGAGCTAAAATGGAATAAATGTCATCCTCCAGGGAAAAGTACCATCCTGTGTGAAAGGAGACAGCCAAAGGACAGCACAGGGGCAGGTTTCAGACCTGAGGAAGCAGAGAGTGAACAGCAGCACCCTGAGCTTGCAGCCAGTGGGCAGAGCCAGCCAGTCACCTCCCTGCAGCCGCAGGTCTGTGCAGAGAGCTGCCAGAGATGCAGCGTCAGAGGCAGCTCCCACTGATGGCAGCAGAGACCAGCGGGATTTGAGCTGCCTCTCCACTGAGCTGGGACCAGGTGTGACTCGGGGCAAAGGCGCAGGAGCCAGAAAGGACGTTTGAGGAGGCTTTGAATGCATTGTCTGCTGGACCGGAAGGATAATGGAGAGCACGGGAGGGCCGTATCTGAACACAGCTGCGGTGACTTCCCCTGTAGGAATAGCTCGATTGCTGCAGATGACCTTTGGATGTACCACATTCAGCCTGGTTGCCCACCAAGGGGGGTTCAGTGCCGCCTACGGCACCTTCTGCATGTTTGTCTGGACCTTCTGCTTCGCCATCACTGTGTTCATCATCACCTGTGAGTTCACACACCTGCACAGCTGCCTCAGCCTCTCCTGGGGAAACTTCACCGCTGCTTTTGCCATGCTTGCCACGCTCATGTCCATCACGGCTGCTGTGATCTACCCGCTCTACTTCGTCCAGGTGGGCTGTTACCCCATCGGCTGTGAGGTGAGGGATTTCCGCATCGCAGCCAGCGTCTTCGCGGGCCTTCTGTTTGTCACTTATGCCACTGAGGTGTTCTTAACCAGGGCAAAACCGGGACAAGTCACCAGCTACATGGCCACTATCTCTGGGCTCTTGAAAATCGTTCAGGCCTTTGTGGCCTGCATCATCTTTGGGGCACTGGTGAACGACAGCCAGTATAGTAAATACGTGGCGACACAGTGGTGTGTGGCTGTCTACAGCTTTTGCTTTGTGGTGACAGTGGTGGTAGTGGCCTTCAGTGTCACAGGTAAGACTGCCTTGCTGTGGTTCTCTTTTGAGCGTTCTGTGGTCATCTACACCTTTGGGGCTGTGCTGCTCTACACGAGTGCTGCGGTCATCTGGCCGGTGTTCTGCTTTGACAGCAAGTATGGCTCCCCACGACGCCCTGGCCTCTGTGCCAAGGGCAAGTGCCCCTGGGACAGCCAGCTGGTGATTGCCATCTTCACCTATGTCAACCTGCTGCTCTATGTCTTGGACCTGGCGTACTCCCAGCGCATCCGCTTTGTCTCACACCTCTGAATTGTGGGCCGGCCCCTGTGGAAGCATCTCAGTGCTGTGAACCAGATGAGTGAGGTTCTGGGCAGGCATGTACACACCACCATCAGCCAAACTTCAAGGTGAGGACTGACTCCGCTAATGAATTCATGTCCTGGAGCAGGTGGGCTGCAGCTGATGCAAAGCACAGCCCAGCTGCCCCATGGTTCTGCCTCGCCTGCCTGGTGCCAGCACGAAGGAATGACACGGCTCCACGTGCATCTGCAGACAGCAGGAATGCTTGTGGCCACAGAAGGCTACCAGGTTACTGAGCCAAATATTAGGAAAGACACCGAGGATTTTGAAACTGTTAACCAGTTTCCCGGAATGGTAACCAAGTGACTACTTAGGAAGTGGAAAAGTTAAAAGCTGCATGAAGGAACACTAGTTCAGGAGATGAAAATCAATCCCTCAGAGTTTGGGTTAGTTTGGACTGTGTTGTGAGATGTAGAATACCTGCAAGTGTGGGAAGTTCCAGTCTGGGTGTTTCTGAGAAGAGCATCATAGCCATAACAGTGTTTTGAAGGTTGACAGGTCTTTTCCTTTCCTCTCCTTTGCTGTCTAGCACAGAAAAAGAATATCCTCAAGTGTACATCTTGGAGGAGGCCTATTTAATTTAATATTCCTATTTAGCAAACACTGAGTCACTAAAGAAAGGAAAATTTGTAAAGTCCGGCTTCTACTGCTGAGAATCAGGTTGCAGAGCAGAGCCAACCTGCAAAGTGACCGTGTGTGACCTGCCATTCTCACTTGAGCAGCACAGAAAAAACCTTGGCATGTGCTCCATCTTGATTCATGGGCCACCATTTCTTTACGCTGGGGTCAAGGTTTTTTTTGGAGGCTTGAAGATAAATTCTGGAGGCATGGGAAAGGGGAGGCAGAGACTAATTGATCTCACAGTGCTGCACAAGAGACTAAACGGGGCGGGGAGGGGGCACGGGCAGGATGGGACATGGCAGAACTTGCACACGGTACCCCAGAGCAGCGCCGCGCAGGATTCCTGAGCACTCTGCATCACTGAGGAGCCGAATTTCTCAGACCCCTCCCTGATAAAACACTCGCTTTAAAGTTCCACGCTTCTCAGCTCAGATTTCAGGCCCCATAGGAATCTTCATTTGTTCCAGGGAGAAGCCAGAGTGTCCAAGTGCTTGTGCAGCACATGCAGACTTGAGTGCTTTGATTAAAATCTCCAGTAGCTGCCTGTCAGAAGCAAGACTTATTTTTTAACCAAAACAAAATAAAGCTGAATGGCAGATGTACGCTTACCTCTCCTGAGATCTGTCTGTTGTCATCCTCCTCTCCACACTTTCATTGCAGCAGACACAGCCATTTCTGCATGAAAGCAAAACTCACTTTATTTTGATGTACAAAGCCTGAACACAGATCCAAAAAAGAACAGACACAGCACAGCAAGACCTCTGAGTGGATTCTTTGCAGCAGAATGACTCAGGAATAAGGAAGGAAACTTACTTTTCATCAGTGCTTTGTGTTGGGTGTGAAAAGCAAAGGGAAAACTTGTTGGGACAGATTGTGTTGAATAATTCTGAGCAAGGACCAGCCCTTAGCAGTGGGGAGCATTAGCCAGGAAATGGGGCAAGGATCGGGATCCAGCACAAAGGAACAGCCTTCCAAGGGGGTTTTCTCTTTTGGGAGTCCCAGTGAAGGGCAGCAAATCTGGAAGATGTGGTCCAAGAGGGGGCTGGCAGGGCAAGACCCGAGGCTATCTGCTATAGATATAAACTAGGAGCTTTGCTACTTGCCACCCAAACAAATTTTGGGTTGTACAAGTACAAAGTTCTGACTTGGTAAAGGAAATCCACTTGTTTTGGAGGAGTCAACTTACAAAGAACCACTGCGTACAAAGGGACCTTGCACCTTTAAAATGTATTCCTGCTAAACTCATCAATATGGACAAATTAAGCTGAGTCACACTTGAAAATTACTTGGTTTTTTTTGTTATTGCAGATCACTAAAACCAAACAGGTGCCTGTGAAGAAGCATGGCTTTTGTTATAAAATTCAATCCAGTGAGGCCAGGAACATTGCTTGAGGAAAGCCCCATGCTGCAGGCTCTGGGGAAGGGGGTCAGCAGGGGCAGGAGCCCACAGGGCTGACACTGCCAGTTTTGGAAAGCTCCTTGGCTGACAGCATGTGACTGAACCAGGCACTGCTGCCTTCCTGATGGGAAGGTTTTGCACCAAGTAGGAGCAAGAGCAGAAACATGGTAAAATCTGGCTAGGCCGTGAGTTGATGCAATTTACACTGAGCCAGGGTCAAAGGGCCAGAGAGAAGCTGGTACTTGGGAAACAATGAGGGCAAAATTGAGTGCCTTCACAATAAGGGGAAAGAGAATTTAACATGGAAATCATGATCCCACTGACTGGAGGAGTGGAAACACAAGTCATTGCCAAGAACAGTGTGTTCAGATTTAGCTTTCTCATCTGCCAGCCAAAGACTGAGCAAAAAATGTGAACATGGTCAAAATGGCAAAAAAAGATTGTGTGGACAACAATCCACTCTTTTAGGAGAAAAAAAAATAATAAAAATAAAAAAATCAAAACCTCATGCTTCAGTGGTTAAAACACTCCTCAACCATTGGAAACTATGAGATTGCCCAATCCAGGGCAGACAACATCTGATATCTGCTCAGCAGGATTTACCAACCAGCTCTGTCATGATTCAGTTCACCAAACCCCCTTCATTTACAGAGTGTATCTACCCTCTTAATGAATAGGTTATGATCAAGTAGCTTGTCATGAACCAGGTTTTCCCAGCCCCCAACCATTCCCAACCTCTTTGCTAAACTAATGTTAGGATTTCTGTGTGTGCATTAATTATGGACTTGGCTGCAGCCAATCTAGACAGCACCCAGAGGATTCCAGCATGGATAGATTTAATATTGGAATTGTTAATGGGTTGGATTGGGTTTGTTTTTTTCCCTTTTTATTGGAAGTCCGGGATTCAGCATCCCCAAAAGATCAGCGCTTAAGAACATTTATCAACTGTAAAAACACTAAGATTTATTTCTGTCAATAAAGAAGCAAGAAAAAAATAAGAATAAAACCAGTGAGGTAAGATGATACTCAGGAAAAAAAATCACTGGCTGCTTGCCTCGGTTTTACAGGAACACTTCAGGCCGGCCTGATCTCCCCACAGCCGCAGAGCTCTGACGAAGCCACCCCGGTGCTCGGGGCACGGCGGGAGGCCCGGATGGGAACCGGACGACGGAAACTCCCTCTCCGTTCACGTGCGGGGAAATCCCTCGGGAAACGTGCGGGCAACTCTCGGAGCACGACCTGCCACCGCTCCGGGACCGGCGGGGCCCAGGCCGCGCTCCGCAGGACCCTCAGGGTCGCGCACGGCCCGCCCGGGGAGGCGGGACCGGACACCGGCGCGGCCCGGGCCAGCCGAGGCGGAGGGGCGGCAGGGAGTGGGAGAGCCGAGCAGAGCGAGCACACGGGGACCCAGAGTCCCCTCCGGCACCGCGGAGTCCGCTCTCCGCACGGAGGGTGGCCGGGGACGACCGGCCTCATGGACGGCGGTGATGGTGCTACAGCCCAGGGGCGGCTGAGGGCACTACTCGAGGCGCCCGGCCCGGCCCGGCCCGGCCCGGCCCGGCCCGGCCC
>VXBU01011467.1:94938-106317 GCA_013400315.1 Bombycilla garrulus | reverse complement strand
CGCGGGGCGCTGGCCCCGGGCCTGGCCCGGCCCCGCCCGCCGCCTCCCGGGGCCACCCGCAGGCATCGCGGACGCATCCGGCCCCTCCCTCCCTCCCGCGGTTGCCGACTGCCCCGATCGTGTTGCAGACCGGCTGCCCTCAGGCCGAGCCTACCGCTCTCAACCGCGCCGCACCTTCGCGCGCTCGGGCTCCGCCGGTACGGGCGGGACCTGGTCCCCGGCGGGGCCTCGGGTCCCCCCGCCGCGGGTGTTCGCCGTGGTCTGTGATTCCTCCCGGGAGAACTAGAGNNNNCAGGGGCAGGCGGGACAGCCCCGCTGCCTGCAGTCGGTACCTTGTCCTCGGGCTGCAGACGCGCGGTGGGAGGTTCTGGCCCCTGTTCTCTGGGGCTCCCCAGTGCTCGCCGCTGCAGTGTCCCCCGAGTGGAGCAGGTTTCCGTTCCCGTGGGACTGCAGTGCCTGACCAGCACGGAGGGTCCGGGTGTGCTTGTGTTGTGCACGGTCGGTCCCGCTGTGCAGAGCTGGGGACGTCTCTGGCTGTCTGGGATATGTGAGGCTCGAGCTGTTTGATCGGAGGGAAGGGTGGAGGGGAGTCTCTCAGAGCTGGTCCTTTGCTTTAGCAGTGTGAGCAGAGTTAAAACCAGCTGGGTGGGCAGATTCCTTGAAAAAATTGCTGTGGAAGTGCTCACGGTTGGATGACCTCACCAGGAGACCCCCTGGGTGGGGCGCACGGGAGGCACTGTCTTGGCTACACAGGTAATTTGGGGAGTCATTGGATAAGACCGTGTGAGCTGATTTGCCAGCAAACAAATAAACGGAGTATGAAATCCACCCTGGGAGAGAGTGTTTTTGTGCGGTGTGCCCCGTCACTGCTGACAAACCACGCTCCTGTGCCTGCCGGTGCTGTGGAGCCCGTGGGGGAGCACAGCCCTTGCTCTGCCCGTGCTGGAGCAGGTGATGTCACCGTGTTTACACGGGGCTCGTGGCAGAGCTCTGCATCAGGAGCATGGAGAAGCGCCCGTGTTGGATCATGCGTGCTGCTGTCTGCTCTCGTGTGCTGCCGCTGAGCTGAGGGGAGAATTGGCTGTGCTTGTGCTGAGTTCAGGCCTTTTGAGCTCTGGAGAAATGTGTCGAGGCTGCAGTTTCTTCATTGCAGCCATAGTGTTCGGTACTTTTCAGTGTGATCTTTCTTCAGGAAGCTATCAAAAGCTGATCCCTCAGCAGTCTGGAGAGTAAGGTGAAGTTTGGTCTCTGATATGTCACCAGTTCTCTGGGTGTCCTCTTTGTGAGCTGCCAAACAGCCTGGTTAAAACAAGACCCAGGAAACTCTCTGGGTTGTTCTTCCCGTTCTGCTGACTGCCTCGTTTGTTGCTGCACCTTGAAGAGGTGGGATCACCAGGTTTTTGGGGACAGTCCTTTTGCAGCTCTCATGGCTGTTGTGAGAGGCTCCTGCCTGGGAGGTGTGTTAGAGTGCAGAGGCAGGAATGAGTAGCTGCCTCTGCTGTGTCTGTCCCTGCCAGCACCAGCCATTCCCCAGCCTGCTGAGGAGCACTCTTCGCAGTTCCCTGCCTGATGCAGCATGTATGTGCCCTGTTGGTTTCATTTCGGGTCTGCTGTAATGAAGGCAGCCTGTGTGCTTGCCAGGCAGCTGTAAATTCTTTAGTGCCACAAGGCAAGTGAATTCCTGTGGTCTCACTGACCATACCTGCCCTTGACTCCTTCCACTCTCAAGAGGATGGAGCACAGAAGTGCTGCAGGGGCATGCACATTGGTGTCTCCAGCTATTCCCTTTCCTCTCCCCTTTTCCCAGCAGACATGTTGTTTACCAGGTAGGAACAGAAGGAATAAACAGCAGTCTGGGAAGGAGGGAAGAATTGATTTTGTGCAGCAGTTGCTCGTGGGCTGCCTGTCCTGCCTCACTGCAGCTGCCTTCCTTGGGCAGCAGGTGACCGTGCCTGTGCCAGTGGGGTCGGGTGTAGCAGACATCTTGTTGGAAGGAGCATTGTCCTCTAGATATATATAAATAGCCTGGCTCCTGGCAGGCTGCAGGCTTCAGGAATATCTCTGTTGGTGTTCTGGGGACTGCTAGTCCTGTTCACCTCCTGTAGGTCGTAGATGCACTGTAGGGAGCCTGTGCCACAGCTGCTGGAAGAGCACAAAGTCATATTTGCTGATGTGTGCATTTGGTTCTGGTCTGTAACTGAACATCAGCCCTTCTGGGAGTAAGGCAGGGACAAACAAAATTGTTTTTTGGCACCTGTGAGATGGAAGGGGCAGAGGCACTTGTAGGCTGCACAGGAATACTGGCCACGGCTGAGTGGGTGCAGTCTGGGCTGAGAGAGGAGTACAGTTTGGGCTGTTTGAGGCACAGCAATGTCTGTCAGGTAATATCTGCATGAATCAATTCTTTGGGCAGTGTAGTAGCAGTCTGAACTGAAAAGCCTGAGGGGAAGAGGTATTTGGGAAAAGAAGCAGGAGCCTGGTATAAGTCTCTGTAAAGCAGGCATGGGAATTGCTCTTACCAGTTCTGAAGTCTTGTATTCTGTGGCAGGGAAGGAGTCTGCTCTGCTCCTTTTTTTGGCACCTTTAATTTTTGTTTTCTTTTGAGCACACCTTGGCTCTGAAGATAAGGAGGAAGGTGTTTGTGGGCCCTGGCATGCCAGGGATTGACAGGTACTTCCTCACAGAAAAGACCTACAACTGGGGTCAGTTCTGCATGACTGGGACAGGTGAAGGCTGCTGAGGCATCAGCCCAAATTTGTCATGGAATTGCAGTGCATTCAAGGCTTGCCCTGTACCCCCTGCTCAGGATTATCTGTTATTGAACCTTTCTGGCTCCATCCTTGGGGGCATTTATAGTCTGGTTGGACTGGGGAGGTTCTGAGCTGTGCTTGGGCACCTGTTGGAAGGGCGTGTTAAGGTAACCTGCCCTGCTTGGGAGTGACAAGGATGAGGCTGGGAGCGAGTGGTGCAGAGTGCCAGCCTGCTGAGTCAGCGTGACTGGCCCGGAGCAGCCATGCTCTGGACCCTGCCTGCTGCTTGCAAGGCTATTTTTAAAAATGTGGCTTCCACGTATTCTGACTCCTCCTGTTTTTTTTAATTTCCCCCACCATAAACAAAAAAGCAGCATTGCCACAAAGTCTCCATGGGAGCAGAGGTGTGGAAGGGCAGCAGCTTCTGCTCAGGGGCAGAGTCTGCTCCCTGTGGGTCCAGCTCAGCTGGCTGCTTGTTGAATGTCTTCTGAGGCGGGGGTGAGTGGGGACCAGGGTGTGGAGCACCACGGGATGTTACTGCTGGACCCTGCCAGAGGAATGCTGTGGGCTCTGCTGTGTCACAGGTGCTAATTTGACCTTCCTTCCCTTCCAGAACCCAGCTGACAAGGCTGTCGTGTTATGACGACCCCCAACAAAGGAAACAAGGCCTTGAAGGTAATCCAGGGTGGAGGAAAGGGGTGCAGGGATGGGTGTAGCGTCCAGCTCAGGTTTCATAAGTGTGTGCTGCCTTCTCTCCCAGGTGAAGAGGGAGCCAGGCGAGAATGGGACCAGCTTGACAGATGAGGAGCTGGTGACCATGTCTGTGCGAGAGCTGAACCAGCATCTACGGGGCCTGTCCAAAGAGGAGATCATCCAGCTGAAGCAGCGTCGGCGCACGCTGAAGAACCGGGGTTACGCAGCCAGCTGCAGAGTGAAGCGCGTTACCCAGAAGGAGGAACTGGAGAAGCAGAAGGCAGAGCTGCAGCAAGAAGTGGAGAAGCTGGCCTCAGAGAACGCCAGCATGAAAATGGAACTCGATGCTCTCCGCTCCAAATATGAGGCTCTCCAGAACTTCGCCAGAACCGTGGCCCGGAGCCCCGTGACCCCTGCACGGGGGCCTCTCACTTCCAGTATGGGGCCCCTCGTCCCTGGCAAGGTTGCTACTACTAGTGTCATCACAATAGTGAAATCCAAAACGGACGCCCGGTCTTAGTGAAGCGAGCGTTGCCTGAGCTTGTCTGTGCAGGGCAGTTAGGCACAAAACCAGCCTGGAATCCCCAAAGCACAAGCCCTCCCCACATGGGTCCGGGTTCCTTTGACTTGGCCCAGGACTGGCCTGCTGATCGCTCCAGTTTATTTTGTTGTGTCCAGATTGGTATGAGCAGTGGTGATGCATCCCTTGTCCTGTGCAGACAGAGCTTCCCACCCAGCAGTCTGTAGCCCTGGGGTGCCCTGGGGACAGACTGTGAGATTTTGGTTTTCTACCCAAAGAAAATCTGTGCAGCGTGGCTGACAGAAGGGTGGAGGAGTGGCCCGAGGAAAGCTTTCTTCCTGGGGGCTGGGAACCCTAATTTTCGGTCACTTCCAAAGGCTTTATTTCATGACTCTTCCAGGTGGTGCATCTCAGCGCCTGAACCTGCTGCTTTTGTCTCCTTTGGTACCTGTAGTTACAGTTGGGGTGTTCTGTGTCATAGGTTTTTATTCCTTTCTAGGTGTGCCTCTGTGCCCTAACCGTGGGTTTCCCTCAGACGTCCATGACGTTAGCTGTGTAAACTGGCAGTGGTGGGAAGGACAACGCTGCCGTGTCCTGCCGCTGTGGTCCTGAGGCCCTGCAGGGCCCAGCACCTGGGAGGGAAGAAGGGAGCAGCGGTACTGTGTTGACTGCAGGCCGGTTTTGTGCCTAATGTGTTGCACTGAACAAGACCAAAATCACTAGTTGTTCCCGTTGTTTTGAGGGTATCAAGTGTCTCTAGTGTGATGGTTTACACAACCAGTTTATGTGGTTAAATACCCCTTTATTTAAAGAGAGAAACATCATTTTAAGAGTTATTAAATTATCTAAGTTTAAAATTGGACAGAAGAGAGAGCGTATTTATAGTCAGCTTTTTTACCTGAGAAGGCGAGAATATTTGACCATATGAGTGGGGAAATATTCTCAGAGACTTTGCTAGTTAAAAGTTAATAAATAAATAATTTTAAAGTTTCTCATGAACCTCCCGCAAACTGTTTGTGGCTCTGAGGTTAGTTTTTATAAAGAGTTATCAGACTTTATTTATAAAACTTAGAAAAAGACAAAAAAAGAGGCAAGTCCTGTTTGATATCTTTTTGCAATTGTACCAAAAGTGACTTATTCTTGACCTTGCTAGTTTCTGTCGTGTCCCCTTGTGTTGGGCGCTCTGCTCCCCAAGCTCTCGTGCGGCACTGTGGTGTGCTGGTGCCTTTGCCATGTGCTGTCATTTCACACTGTTGTCGTTTTCCCTAAACTCGAGATTGAATTGGAATCTCTCTGAATTCTCCAGAAGGGTTCTGGTGCACAGGCAAAGGTGCTGCTGTTTTTGAAGACGAGGATGGCTGGCTGGTGCAGCGAGGTAGCGATGCCTGCGCAGAGGTGTGAGGCGGGAGCACAGGCAGCTCCTGCTGAGCAGTCAGCACCAGGTCAGCTTGGTTATCTGGAGAGGAAAAATGCTGCACTTTCCTTCCTGCAGCAAACCTGTCAGAGAAGTAACATGAGCGAGACTTGTCCAGGTTTAGGAGAAGACTGATGGGATTTAGCTCTGGCATTAGATCCTGTGGTGAGAACTTGTACTGTGCTCATGGCTTACCTGAACAAGAGGGGCAAGTCTGCAACAAGAGGGGCACAAGGGACAGGCTAGTCCCTGGTGTCTACACATTGCTGGCCAGTGAGCTGTGGCAAGATCACTGTCCTTCCTGGGGCAGCTTCTGCCCAGGGGGTTAGGAGAGTGCTCAGACTCGCAGCTGTGATGCAGCTGAGAAGCTGTTTGTGGCCAGGCTCCGTTTCCACAAATGCTTTGACTCCCTTCTCCCCTTCCCAAAGATTTGAGCTGATTTACTGAGTTTTAGAGAGGCAGGATATGAGGGGGAAGCCCATGTGATCTCCTGGCTGCTGAAGATCTGAGTGGAGGGGGCAGATTGGGATAACACAAGTGAAGCCAGTCTCGTGGGGAGGTGTGGCCATCCTGGACAGGTTTTGGGGATGTTTCTCATTGCTGAACTGATACTGTTGTTTCCTGAGCAGAGGAGCAGTCAGCCTGAGAAAAACTGCAGTGTGGCAGGAGAGGAGCAGGTAGTTGATGGGGATTTCCTGCTGGAGATCAGCTTTGCTCTGATAGGGAGTTCAGGGAGTTCTTTGGGATGCTTTTCCAAGTAAACTTCCCAAAGGAGGAGCAGGTTAGAACATTTCCTCCAGATTTCCCCCTTCCATCCCTGGACTTTCTCTTCTCTGAACTGAAGTGTCTGAAGCCATTCACCACACAGGCCACACACTGCACAACATTCAGCAGGCTCTGGTCTTCCAGCTGGTTGTGTGGTAATTGGAAGAAGTGAAATTTTACACAACACAGAGGCGTCCAGTTGTCCTGGCGTGTCATTCCCAACCCTGTCCCCCCTAGACCCAGCCTGAGACTGAATCAGCCAGAACCCTTTGGAACAACAGCCGAGTCCTGATCTGGGCCGGAGGAGCGCGCAAGGTGTGTATGGAGCTGATTAGGATCTTGGTTGCACAGCGGGAGCCTCTGGTGTGAGGAGAGCCCCATCAGCACAGCAGCCAGCTTGTTTTTCGTGGTGGTCTGTGGCGTGCAGCCCCTCCTGCTGCCAGCCATGCTGCTGCCGGCCCAGTGCCGCTGCTGCTGTGGCGTGAGGCGTTTGCAGCACCAGGCGTCCTTCCTCCTCCTCCTTGCTCGGGTGTGCTTCGGATGGCCTGTGTGTTCGATGAGGACAGGTCGTGTAGGGGAGAGCAGCTGCAAGGCCCTGACTGAGGGGTGCCACTGCGCTACACGAGCTCTGCGGGTGCCGGGCTGCACATCAGCGAGGCCACGGTGCCCTGAGAGTTGCTTCCCTGTGGTTTTGGTTTTGTTCTCAGTGAAGTGTAGGACCCCGAGTGATGTATTTCGCAGTGTCCAAGGAGTCTCCCGTCCGGCTCGGGGGATCCTGTGTCCTGCGGGCTGGCTCCCTGTGTCCCCGCGGGGCGACCCTTGCCCGAGCCGTCACGCTGACCTCTCTCTCGTATATAGTGTTCTGGAGTGTGACAATTCTTGTTCCTGAGGTGCTCGTCCGTTTGGTTTCCTGCTGTGAAGGGTGTCGTGTTCCCTTTCTCCTTTTCCTGGTGCCGTTCCGGGGCGTTGGGGAGGGGTCCTGTGCCAGCCCGACCGGGAGCGTCTCCGGCACCCCCGGGATTTGTGTATCTTGTGAATTGTGTACAGTCGCTCCCGGCCGGAGCCGGGGCTGGCGGACAGAAAGGTCACCCAGAGGGCTCCGGGCTCGGTGCAGGCGGTATTTATTGCTAAGTTATTGCCGTTATTTATTCTGTACAGTGTCCGCCGCCTTTGTACGCGACAATAAAACCGCTTCAACAGCCGCGGCCTGCGCGTCCTTGGGGGGNCCGAGCGGAAAGCGGCGGCGCGCGCCGAGATCCTGCAGCAGGAGGAGCAGCGGGACCGCCGGAGACAGGTACGGTAGGACGCGGCCCGACCCGCTCCACCTCGCCGCTGCGGGCCGCCGTGACACCCCGCGTGTGCACCGGGTAGGTGTCCCGCATCTGGAGGAAGCCGCCGGCCGAGCGGAGCCCCGAGGAGTGCCAGGTGCTGAGTGAGAGCGAGGACATCGTCAGGGAGCTGGAGCGGCGCCGCAAGCGACGCGAGCGGCTGCGGCGGCGGCAGGAGGAGGGGGGCGGCGGGGGGCGGCGGGGGGGGGGGAACGTGGNCCGTGTGGGTGGCGGCAGGGAGCGGCCCCGGCGGCGGAGAGGCGCCGGGCTGGCTGCTGTCGAGCTCTGCAGCCGCAGGCCTCGGTGAACAACCGCTGTGCCCCAGTACCGGCAGCGTGTCTGCGCTCCGGGAACTGCCCCGTGTTTGTCTCCGGTGAGCCGTGCGGCCAGGCGCGAGTGGCTGTGTGGGCAAGTCTCTCCAGAGGGTGGGTCAGCAGCTTCTGGTCTCCAGGAAGGTTTTTTTCTCGTGATCCTCCCATGAACAACGCCCACGTCCTTTTCATTTTGAAACCACTCTTGATGTTGTGTTTGTGTTGCTTTTCCTGGTAGGCCCAAGCCCATCTTCAAACTTTTGGGGAGATCCCTGTTCCTTCTGCCTCAGTGGTGTGCTGTCAGTGATCCATGTGAACCTGCTGAGGTGTGTTTTTCAGGTGTGTGATGAACCAGAGGAGCTGAAAAGGAAGGCAGCTGAGCTGGCAGCAGCTGTGCGGAGCGCCAAGCACCTCGTCATCTACACGGGCGCGGGGATCAGCACGGTGGGTCTGGGGCAGCAGCTGGAGCCCCTGAAGGGGCCGTGTTGTGGGGACTGTTCCCTGGTTCCCCAGTGACCACAGGATGGGTGTGATGAGCCTGGGATGCTGTGGCCAGCAGTTTCCAGGCTGCATCCTGGGGTCATTCCTACTGCCCAGGAGATCCTGCAGGAAGCACAGCCTGAGCAAGAGGACACTGCTGTTGCCTCACTCAAGTCTCTTCGGTGACTTGGTGTAAAACCTCAAGCCAGCGTGCTCAGGAATGCTATATGTGTTATGCAGAGACAGCTTGGGATTATTGGAACTTACAAACAGCAGTTCTGGAATTGTTTAGTTGCAGTGGCCTGGGGCAAAGCAGCAGTCTGGTTCTACCTCTTCTGATGCGTCATCTGTCACCTTTGTGTGAGCCCTGTCACTCCATTCTCTGCTGAAATGGAGCTTGACTCAGGTCAGGGGACTGAGGGCTCATGTCACCTGCATGCCTGCTAGAGATGCTGAGTGTGAGGTGCCAGAACCAGAGTCTAAAAGAAAATAAGAAAAGGCTCAAGAATGCAGTTCTGTGGAGGGAAATGGGAAGTATCAAGGATGAAAAAGAGTTCTGGAGGGATTCCATAATGGTAGATTGGAGGAAGCTAACACTAGAGGTGAAAATGAGAGCTAAAACATGGAGAGAGAGAAAACATATGAGGAGGTTTCCCTGTGTTTAGGGAATAGCTGTGCTGGAAAACTCAGAGTGAATGAAAAATCAGCCATGGATGAGGTGTCTGTGGCTGTCCTGGGTGGTTGTGTTTGTACAAGAGCTGTGACAACCCCACCCCATCAGGCCTGGCTTTCTCTCCTGGTGACAGGCAGCTTCGATCCCAGACTACAGAGGCCCCAACGGCATTTGGACACTGCTGCAGAAAGGCAGGAGCATCAGGTGAGCAGCCAAATTCTGAACTGTGTGACAGAAAGCTGATACTGGAGAGGTTAATGGCAATTCCAACTTTTTTTTTTTCCCCTTGCTTCTTGTCAGGGCTGCAGACCTGAGTGAGGCAGAGCCCACACTCACTCATATGAGCATTGCCTGCCTGCACAAGCATAACCTGGTAAGATATTTTTCTCACCTCGCTCATGTTCCTCTGCCTAAGAATGTTAAACCCAGCAGGGAAGAGAAAGCTTTTCAGAATATTGCCAGACTACATTTTTGGCTCAAGTGGCTGCATATCCATGTAGAAAAATGTGTTCAAGCCTTGCTCAGTGAGCTGCAGGTTTTCCCCTGGCGCCTTTTCTTTAACATGTATTTGTACCTGGTGAGGCTGGTATGGGGAACTAGTCACAAATCAGCCAGCTCTAGAAATGTTCTGTTTAGCAGGAGGAGGCTTTCCATTTAGCTTTCACAAAGGTCTGTTCACCATGCTACTCCCCTGTGGGTCCTGCTCTGATATACAGGCTGTTGGTGTGATTTGGGACATGCACATCACCTGCTTGTGAGGATACCTGAGGGGTCTGTAGGAGCTCAGTGTTTTGTTCCCTTCAAGGTGCAGCATGTGGTGTCTCAGAACTGTGATGGGCTGCACCTGCGGAGCGGGTTACCCCGAGCTGCAATATCTGAGCTTCATGGCAACATGTACATAGAGGTGAGTGGCCAGAGCAGGAAAAAGGCAATGTTAAGTGGCCTCACAAAAAGAGAATGCAAACTCTTGATCTGCCACTAGCTCAGAGGGCTTAGTACAAGGGCTTGGCCTGTGTGGAGTTCCTGTCTTCAGACCATCAGGTTTGGGGTGAACTACTTAGGAAGTACCAAACCCAGCTCTGTAGCTCTTCCTCTTTACGTGCTGGAGGCTTTTGCTTCTGATGTCTCTTCCTCAGCCCTTCTCTGAAATCCCTCCCAGCATGTAGCCAAAGGCTGCTTGTGGCTCCACTGGCTGGTTTTCAAAAAAAAACCTAAGTTTTTCCAAGTTAGCGTCTGATCCCCGATGCTTCTGTCTACAACTTCTGTGTTGTCCCCGAAAATGCTTTTCTTCCAAGAGAAGAGGCTTGCTCCTGGCCTCTCGTGGGTGGGATGCTGATGATGTGACAGGGTTTCTGCTTTCGTCTTGCACCAGGTCTGTACTTCCTGTACACCCAACAGAGAGTACGTGCGAGTGTTTGATGTGACGGAGCGCACAGCCCTGCACAGGCATCACACGGGCAGGATGTGCCACAAGTGTGGGGCACAGTTGAGAGATACAATCGTCCACTTTGGGGAGAAGGGGACATTGAGACAGCCCCTGAACTGGGAAGCAGCAACAGAAGCTGCAAGCAAAGCAGATGTGATTCTTTGTCTGGGTTCCAGCTTAAAGGTAACTTTAGAGACTCGGTGAAGATTGTTAGCAGCATTCCCTCTTGGTGATACACCTTGGTGCTGAGCAGTCTCCTCCCAAACAGACAACTGTAAACTCTGGTGTCAGGATTCGCCCAACATCTGTGATAGTCTCTCTTCCTCCCTCTTTCCCCTCCTGGTAATACATTCCTTTTCCTCTCGCTGATACGGTTCACGGCTGCGTGTACCTGTGGCTGTGCTGATCCTCTGTGCTTTGTGGCAGGTTTTGAAAAAATACCCGCGGCTCTGGTGCATGAGCAAGCCCCCCACACGCCGGCCCAAGCTGTATATTGTGAACCTGCAGGTGAGATAAAGCCCTTGGCGCTGGGGTTGGCCAGGTGTGAGCCAAGGGGCTGCGGGTGTGTGGGGCCGAGCCCCTGCCAGGCCCCGGGCAGGAGCCCGCTGCCGCCGCGGGGAGCTGCCTGCAGCCGGCTCTGCTGTCGCTCGCAGTGGACCCCGAAGGACGACCTGGCCGCCCTGAAGCTGCACGGCCGCTGCGACGACGTGATGCGGCTGCTGATGGCGGAGCTGGGGCTGGAAATCCCACGCTACGATCGGTGAGCGGCCCGGGCCCTGTGCGGTGGGAGCCCCCGGCCCGGGGCCGCCCTCAGCGCCCACCGCCGTCCTCTCCTTCCGTCCGCAGGGCGCGGGACCCCATCTTCGCGCTGGCCGAGCCGCTGCGCCCCGGGGAGGAGGGCACGCACTCGCGGAAGCCGGTGGCGCCGCCCCGGGAGCGGGAGGAGCCCCGGGAGCAGGAGCAGCCCCGGGAGCGGGCGGAGGCGGCGGTCGGGCGGCCCGGGGGGTGGCTCGGCCGCG
>VXBU01011467.1:83247-94858 GCA_013400315.1 Bombycilla garrulus | reverse complement strand
TCCGGAGCCGCGAGCGCCCTCGGGCTCGGCCGCCTGACGGGCGGCGGCGGGGCCGGTCCGGTCCCCCGGGCTACGGCCGGCAGCTGCCGGGCAGGTGCAGGGAGGCACCGAGCCCCGTAGCACCGGGGCCGGTTCACTGCGGTGGGAGGGAGCGCCGGTGCGGGCCCCGGTGACCGGGCTGTACCGGCACGGCTCTGCGCGGCAGCTGACAGACCTTCAGCCCCGCAGCTTCCAAGGAAGCGCGTCCCGGTGTGCCCGGGCTGACCCGGCCCTTCTCTTTCCAGCTATGACATGGTGCACTATGGCCACTCGAACCAGCTGCGCCAGGCGCGGGCCATGGGCGATTACCTGATCGTTGGGGTCCACACGGATGGTAAGAGGTTCTACCGGGTTTCATCTCGTGCTGTCCCTCAAATTGCCCGGCAGCATTAGCCCCAGGAGAACCAAGAGTTCCTGACAGGGTCAGGCTTTATCCTGCATCTGCTCCTGGATCAGTAGCCTCCAAAAGAAAAATGTCCCTTCTCTGGAAGTGGAGTTACCCCTGTCCCACTTTTGGACTGAGGATTAGGTGGGTCAGGTCTTGCAGGCTCTGAGGGTTAATCTGGGTTCTGTGCTATAAAAACAGTTGAAAACTCATTTCAAGGCCATCTGGAAGTGCCACAAACAAGTTGTGGCATGTGAAGAGATATTTTAAATGGATTAATTAATAATTAATACGGGTGCAGAATTTCAAGTATGAACCAAGTGTAGTATGAAGTTACTGTTTAAGAGGGAAATTTCTCCTCGGGGGCTGCCAGGAGGCAGGAGTCTCTGAGTACAGGGAAGCACTGAGACCTTTTGCCCTTTGAGTGAATTCCAGGGCCCTTGTTAAATGTTAAAGCTTAGGAAATGCAACTGAATCAAAATGTTTTCTGATCTATCTGGGGCTTCCTTTGCTACCACAGACTGATCCAAAGCCGAGGATAAGCCTGCAGTGAAGTTCATCTGCCCATGAAATGAATGAGGCAGTGACTGAGAGTGACTGTAGCTGCAGGACATGCTTCTAACTGGAATTTTGTTTTTCCCCAGAGGAGATTGCCAAGCACAAGGGTCCCCCTGTCTTTACACAGGAGGAGAGGTACAAAATGGTGCAGGCCATCAAGTGGGTGGATGAGATTGCTCCTGGAGCTCCTTATGTCACCACGCTGGAAACCCTGGACAAGTACAGCTGTGACTTCTGTGTGCACGGGGGTGAGTGGTGTTTGAGGCAGTGGCTGTGCTAACGTGGGCCCTTGGGGCTGTGTGCTCCAGGTGCCCTGCTGCAAACCCAGCAGTGTCCTGGCTTGTGCAGTGGTCAGGGATTCCCAGCATGTGTAAAACTCTGCCTTCTCAACATCTGCACTGGGCAGCACAGCAGCTTCTGGTCTTGTGGTCTGGAGAAACATGTCAGTGTGCTCAAAATCTTGAGAGTGGCCAGGCCCTTGGTTTAATTTACAAAGGTGAAATGTGTCGTTTAAAATTATCCCGAGGTCGCCCTTAGCACCAGCAGAAATTTTTGAAAAGGGGAAAGCAATTTACAAAACTTAAATGTGAAAAACATTGAAAAGGAAAGAAATTGGAAAGGAAAGCATGCAGCAATACAATCATGTTTGTATCTACTTATCCTGGGACAAGGTTAGATCTGAAAAGCTTCTCTCTTTATCCAGCTGATAAGCTGTTCAGTGGCTCAGCTGACTGTGTGGCCAGAGACCTAGTTCTTAGCGTGAACACTTTTTGGTGTGCAGTTGCTGAAGAGAACCAGTGTTCTGAGGAAATGTTCTTGTTCTGGGACTCTGTCCCTTCCTGGGCTGCTGCCGACACTCATTAAGCCTCAGCCCTTCCTCCTTGCCCCTCTGAAGGAATTTTGTTAGTTTGACCAGGAGTAGTCTTTGCACTCATTTCATGTATCTCTCACCTGATCCCAGCCACCTGCTATTGATAAGACGAGTATTTCACTAAGTGTAAATAAATCCTTAATCTTTAGAAGATAAATAGGCCTTTTTCACGTGGATGGAATGGTTATCAAGCTCCTCATTAACTTCACTGCCTGCCCTGAACGTGTTTGGTGCACGTGACCCCTTACAGGGCTTGGTGAGGGGTTATAACAGTAGAGCAGTGCCTGTGCCCTCTGCTCCTGCTGCTTGCATTTGTCCCCTGTGCCACGTCACGTGCTCCTCCTGCGCTGGCACTTCTGCCAGGTTGTGTTTGTGCAAAAGCTGAGTTTGGAAATAGCTGAGCTTACCTGAGAAGGTGACGGCAGCCGTGCTGTTTGTGCCTCTCCTGGCATGCCAAGTTGTGCTGGCAGCGTGTGCCCTCCTGTTCCTGTGCTCTGAGGGGAGGGAGCGGGGTTTTAGGAGAACTGAGCAGGGCTGAGGTGCCCCACTGTGTGGGTGCAGTCCTGGGCTGCCCTCTGTTGTAGCAAAGGAAAAACAGTGTAGCATTTGCTTGTGAAGGCTTTGTACCATCACCACAAGTATGTGAGAGGTGTTTGTTGGGAGCCGTGTGCCAGAGATGAGCTGGAATGGCCTCTGTAGAAGGGTCGCTGGATGTCACTGTGGAAGTGCAGTCATTGGGAGGAAGAACTTTCCATTGCATTAACTTGTAATATGACCCAAGGGTTAAAACCAGTCCCAGAAGAGCTAAAAGGTTCTCTTTTAGCATTGATACAGATAGTGCTTGTTTATTGTCATTCAGACAATAATCAGCTGTGCCTGCTGCTGCAGAGCACCCAGCAGCACACCAGATGGGTAGTGGTGTTTAGTGTCCATGAATATCCTTGTCTCCACACACACAGTAGCCTTAAAAACCCCTGACATTTTTGTGGGGCACAGGACACGTCCCCTGTGTATGCACAGGGATTTGGATTTAAGAGTTCCAGTCTGGCTCCAGGTGTGTGGGACCTGCTCAGCTGCTGCCTTTGTGCAGGAGAGCTTGGGTACGGTTCTGAGACTTTTCTCTCTCTGCAGATGATATCACCTTAACTATCGATGGCAAGGACACCTATGAGGAAGTAAAGACAGCAGGGCGATACAGGTAACCTTTTGCTGCTTACCTGTTTATCCTTTTTTTCTGGGAGTTTGTGCCTTGAAGGGAAGTCAGATGAAACATACCAGTCTTCAGGTCACACCTGAATTTGGCTGTGTGTGTGTCAGAGCTTCAGCTGCTCCCAGCATTTTGGCATCAGGGAAGTGGTGCAGACAGTCCTGCCCAGTGGGGCTGTCTGCTTCCTGGCAGCTGCTGGATCTGGTTTTAAATCCTCACCTCAGTTGGGAAGTCTGAGCGAGGGAAGCGTTCACAAGAGCGGTTGCTGTGGCGTGAGGATGATGCAGAGGCTCAACAAACAAACGCTGTACTTGAGAAGGAAGGTTTCCTTAGGACAGCCCCTGGTTTGGATTTATCAGGTGTCACAGGTGCTCCTGTGGTCATGGTGGAGGCTACGCTGCTGTGGCTTCTGCTTCATCCTTTGCTTGTCTCCTGCAGGGAATGCAAACGCACTCAAGGCGTGTCCACCACTGACCTTGTTGGCCGCATGCTGCTCATGACTAAGGCTCACCACAGCAACATAGTGAGTCAGGGGGCTTTGGGTGGGAGGTGGAGCACAGGGCATGTGCCAGCTCTTCCCTTCTGCTGCCCCAAACGCAGCAGAGTGGAGGAGTAGAGCTCCTGGGCCTGGCTCTCCAGGTGCATGGAGAATGGGCAGTGGCAGCAAAACAACCTGCTTATGTTTGCTTCAACGTGTCTGAAGTCACAGTGTGATGGGGCAAAGACTCTGATGCCTCACGATCAGTGTGGGCCTCAGGAACGTTAGGGGATCTGCAGGCAAGCCCATGGCTTCTCCCAGGGTGAAGCAGCACAGTGCAGGCACACTGATCTGTCAGCCAGATGCTGCCAGAGTTGGGAACTCCTCTCCTTTCCACTGAGCTTCATGCTTCTGCCTTCTGTTGTCTCTAGCCTGATCAGACCTTTCTTGAGTCTCCACAGCTCACTCTCTGGCTGGGAGCCAATGTAACCAGGGAAAAGTAGTCTGTGGTTTTCTGTCAGGTAATGAGTTGAATTTACTGAGTAATGAAGGAATCTGTGAATAGAATCACCTGTATAACTGCAGAAATCAGACCTGCAGGCGAATTCAGGGACAGAGGGAGATGTTTTGGTGTGCTGAGCTGTTAAATTGGCTTAGCTGTAACAGTGAGTTCACACCGAGATCTGCCCGGTGCTGCTGGCTGCTGCAGATACCTAAACCTGCCTCTTGTGAGGGTGTTTGGCAGGAGAAGGGATGCTGTCCTGGCAGGGGCTTGCCAGGCTGAGGGACAATGCAGCTCTGCAGCACTCTTGGGGCTGCAAGTTGGCAAGAATCACCTTTGCTGGTGGTGCCAAGCTGGGATCAGATAAGGACGAATTTCCTCTGACTCATGCTGGGATAGGACTCTGGTTTAGGTATTAACCAGTTTGTCAGCATTCAGTGCCCTGGATCCCTGGCGTGTGTTTCGAGCCTGGCCTTCCCAGCACTTCCCACACACAAGCATATCTTGGTTGCATGAGCTGTGCAAGTGCTTAAACATTTTGACTCTTTATCTCCCTTCAGGATGAGGACCTAGACTATCGGAAGCACACTGACAACTTTGGGAAGGTAATGTGAGTTCTGGTCGTGGACGTCTGGTTGTTGTCCTGCCTGAGGAGGATTCCCAGTGTGCTTTCTGGCCTGTTGCAGGCTTGTTTGTCCTCCCACGTGTAGCAGGAATGTCTCAGTGAATGTCTGCTGTCCCCACATGTCAGCACCTGCAGTGGGTGTGAGGGGCAGGTGTGGCACAGGGCAGCACATGAGCTGTCCTTCAGTGGGGCCACAGGGCTGCTGTCCCCACTGAGCCCTTGCTGGGTTCCTTCCTTGTTTGTAAATTCCTTCCTGCCACTTCCCTTGGAACCCAAGTGCCTGTGGCTCCAGCCCAGGCACAGCCTCTGTGGATGCTCCTCTCAGCGTTTGTGTTGTTTTGAAGGTGTTGTAATAGGTTTGGGAGGTGTGGTCACAGCGGGTGTGTGGCCACACTGTGTTGCAGAGCTTGAGGGCAGCGCAGCCCTCTTGGTGTTCCAGCTGCCAGGTCCAGCCTGTGGCTCACACTGCTTCTAAAGAGCTGTCAGCCCTGTTCATTTCCTTGGCAGCTGGATTGTCCCTGCTTGATGAGCTGCACCAGCAGCTTGAGCAAGTCTTTCTTACCCACAGGGGATGTACTGACGTGTCTGAATCACCCTTAGTTCCCCACTGTTTGGAGGGTTTTGAGTAGGTGTCTTGGGGCATACTGCTCCAGCATGGCTGTTTCCTGGGGCTTGGATATGGGTAGAAAGGATCAGGGCACTGGGTACCTTACGTGCCCCTGACAGCTGAGCTGTCTGCGTGCTGCCCTTTGCAGGGCCTGCTCTGGCCTCAGCTGCAGGGTCTGTGTCCTGCCAAGTCCTGTGGAGCAACTTTGGGTGGCACAGCAGGTGACCTGGTGGCTGCTTGCACAGCTACCACGTGGTGGGGACCGAGCTCTGTCCTCAGAGCTGAGGGGCCACACAGGTGCCCTGAGGCTTGGCAGAGCATAGGTTGGTTGTGTGTTGTCTTGCTTCTCGTGGAAATTCAAACCTGCCCTGTTGTCTTTCTCCTTCCTGAGCTTTCCTCTTGGCATCTCCTGAGCTGGCTGCTGAGACGATGATTTAGACAGAGCATAAAGGGCTTTTGTGAAGTTGCCTAAATACTTGATGCCAGGAATGTAGAAAGTCCAAGGTGCTGGGAGTTGTTACAGTTGCCAGCAAATTCAGATGAGCATTGCCCAGCACTGTGCTGTGTGTTGTCCAAGCCCCCTCCCAGAGCCTGACAAGAAGCTATGTCTGGTGTGTGTTTCCACAGGGGCCCAAAGGTCACAGTCCCTGGACTGGTGTCTCACAGTTCCTGCAGACGTCCCAGAAGATCATCCAGTTTGCATCAGGGAAGGAGCCGGAGCCGGGGGACACCATCATCTACGTGGCTGGAGCCTTCGACCTCTTCCGTATCCTTGACTCTCTTTGGTTGCAGCGATGATCTTTGTTTGATGTTCTCATGTTGGGAAGCACCAGACTGGATATTTGCCTCATTTTTTTTTTCCTTTTCTGTAGCTGCAGGTGAGGGAGGAGTCAGGAGTGAAACCGGCAGTTTGTTAGTCACAGGATGCTGAGAAAGAAGCTATAGCTCCTCTGTGGAGTGATCTGTAGTTGGATTTCAGGAAGACAGATGGATACTCTCAATGTTAGTGATTGTGGTGAAGACTGGCTGCCACAGCATCTGGAGCTGACACGCCATTCCTGGGGCAGGCTTTGAGGCTTTGTGCCAGAACATCTAGAACAAGTAGAAATTCCAGATAGAGGCAAAGCTGAGTCCATGTAAGGTGGAGCTGAAAAAGTCTCTGGCTTTTGCCCAGAACTGGTGGAACCTGAGGAGGGAGGCAGCAACTGTTCTTGGAAATAGGCAATTAGTAGTACAAGAATAAATTCCCAGGGATTCCTGTCTCTCAGGGTTGTTTTTGAGTGACTCTATTTCTGTTTTCCTTCCTCTGTTTTCCACGTGAGCTTCAGTTCCTTAAACAGATCTGCAGATGTTGGTCACGTGGATTTCCTGGCGAAGGTCCACCAGTTGGCAGAGAAACCCTACATCATTGCTGGGCTGCATTTCGATCAGGTCTGTGTAGAACCTGTCCAAAGGCAGAGCAGCTCGGGCCTGTTCTCTGAACCAGGCTCCGGGAGACAGGACAGGGATGTATTGACCAACGTGGGAATTTCATTTTGGGAGCAAGAGGGAAAGGAGTTGCTGTGTCTCTCTCTTGACTGTGCCTGGTGCTTTGCCCTAGGAGGTGAATCGCTACAAAGGGAAGAACTATCCCATCATGAATATCCACGAGCGAACCCTCAGTGTCCTGGCCTGCAGGGTGAGTGGCTGTCTCTGCACCGTTCCACGAATTGCCTGGTGGCATTCACTTGTGTTGAGTGATTTTGCATGAGTTCCCTGGTGTGCCCTGAGAAGACAGACAAGATGAATCACTTGAGGCTGCCAGAGGTGCTGATGAACTCTTGGGAGGCTCTTGTGCCATCCTGGCTGATCCAAGCTGCCATTCAGCTGCTCTGCTGGCAGTGACAGGGCTGGACGCCATGGAGGGAGCTGTGTGACTCTCTAGTCAGACATGTGCCACTAGAAAACTCTGCTCCCTGCAGCTGGAGGAAAATGCCTGGGACAGAATCGTGGGGAGCCCCAGAAATGTGTACCTGGAGCAATAAACTTTTGGATTTGCTCCATAGGCACAGAAAGGACATTCTGTAGAGGAACAAAAAGCTATTCTGTGACAAGCAGTTGCTGCTGATCCCACTTCTCTGTTCCCTTACTTGAACTCTATAGCCAGGTGACCTGCTCAGGTCTCTTTAAGAAGCAGCTGGCTTCTGGCTTAGGATTGTGGTTTGGGTTTTTGTTTGATGGGTTTTTTTTTCAAATTTGGACTCTACCTGGTTCCTTTTTCAGTATGTCTCAGAGGTGGTGATTGGAGCTCCCTACGCTGTCACTGCTGATCTGTTGGATCACTTCAGGGTGAGTCCTTGCATACGAATGGACATGAAAATGCTGGTGGGTGATGTGTGAGGGGAGCTAAAGTGGTGCAGGACAACACAGGGGTGCAAGGAGGGAGTGTCCTGCTCACACTGGGACTGCCAGGCTGGTGCAGGAGGCTGGCTTTGCTGGTCTCCAGGCTGTGCTCACTGGGAGCAGTGGCAGGAAATGTCCCTGTCATCCTTTGGATCTTGTTGGTGACTTTTGTGTCCTTCTCCAGGTAACACTCGTTTGTCATGGGATGACTGAGGTGGTGCCAGACAAGGACGGTTCTGATCCATATGAGGTAAAGTACCAGGTGCTTTTGTCAGCATTTAATAGTCAGAGCCTGGCTCTGCTTGTGTTCCTGGACTGAGAAGGTGTATGGCAGAGGAGGCTACCTGGCTATGGCTTTGGCAGGTGATGCAGCTTTTCATCTACCCCTGAGGGTAGCTACATGGAGCAGTCAGTAAATCATTCCCAACAGCTCCACTCTTCCAAGCGTTGTTTTGCTCTGTTTCTGATGCCTTCATGGCAGGGTGAGAAATCCTGTGCTTAGCTCTCTGTCCTGGGCAGCTCCTGTGTATGGGGAGCTTTGCTTTCAGCAGGCAATTGTTCTGCCTCTGAGATCACTGCATCTTGCCTGTGTGGCCCACAGGACCTGCCAGAGCTCAGCTGAGCTGTCAGTGCTGAGCTGCACACCCAGGTCCCACATGTTTTCACAGCCCAGTGCTCTGTCTGTCTGCAGGAACCGAAGCAACGCGGCATTTTCCAGCTGGTGGACAGTGGCAGCAATCTCACCACAGATCTAATTGTGCAAAGAATCATCAAGAACAGGTTGGATTTCTTTCTCTCCTGGTTCTGTCACATACTGTTCCATCCACAGGGTCTGGAGACTGATTGATGGGGCCAAATAGAAAGAGGTGTCACCTAAAGGCATAGAGTCAGAAAACTTGTCCTTCCTCTTTCATGGCTTGGGCAGACTGTGAATGTGGTTCTACCAATCTGTACAGGGAAAGGAATAGCTGAACTCTTATCAGAACGTGCTGCACAGCACATTTGTTGGGTTTTCTCCTTTAATGATGAATTTCCTTTGCTGTATCCCAGGGAAAAGAACATGTTGCTTCTTTCAGAGCTTTGGTCTTTAGGCTTGAGTCCTTCACTTTCAGTACCTTGTCTCACATCAGTGATAAATTTGATTTTGGCGTTACAACACCCAGGACAGTCCACGAATGGAACAGCAGCTTCTTCTACAGGGGGTGAAAGAAGTTGAGTGCCACCAGTGTGGGAGCCCAGGACTGCAGAGTGCTGGCAGCAGCCATGGGAAGCTCTGGGAGAGGCCCTGGAGGAGTCTGGGGGTCCTGGGGGTGTTTCTGATGTGCTCTCAGAACAGAGCAGCATAAGAGAAGGCAATGCTCTCCTGCTCCAGATGCTTTTGTCTACAAGAGGTAAGGATGAATCTTATGGCACGGTGTGATTTTTACAGGCTGGAGTTTGAAGCTCGCAACCAGAAGAAGGAAGCAAAAGAGCTGGCTGTGCTGGAGGCCATGAGAAGGCTGGAGGAGGAGAAGCACTAGGCTGCAGAGCGTGGATGCCTGAGCCACAGAGTGCTGCAACTTCACCCTCTGGTAGAGCAACTGCTCTTCAGGAAAGGAGCCCTGAAGGGGGTAGCACTGCTGGCACACAGGATGTGCTGTCCTAGCTCCTCCTGCACTAATTATGCAGACATAACGAGTTGGGATTCCGCTGCCTAGTTTTATCTCTGTTAATCAGTCCCTGTCCCTTTTCCCAGGAGGAGATTTGACCAAAACAAAATGGTTTTAATTATAACTAATGTTTTAACATGTTGATGTGCTTTTACCTTCTGCCATTTCTGGCTCTTAGTAGGAGGGAAGTGGAGGAGCTGTCCATGCCCCCTTGCCCTGCCGGACTCAGCTGTCCTAACCAGGGTCTGCTGCATTCCAGAGCAGCCCCGTGGGCAGTGGTGTGGGTGACTGGACAGACAGCAAGAGCAGCCTCGGGGACAAGACAGGGCTCGTGTGGTTCCTCCTGCAGCTTTTGCTCAGGAACAGGGGGGACCTGGCTGCCAGAGGTGGTGCTGGGCTCTGGGCTTCACCGTGCTACCTCTTCTCAGCTCCTGCCCCTGCACAGACCCAGAGCTGCTCTGGGTTGAGCTGGATAAAGGCAAATCCTTTGCTGCCCCAGTGCCAGGCTGCAGGTGGCAGCTGCTGCAGGGGCAGGTGGTGGTGGGGTGCTGGGTCAAGGCATTTCTCCACAGGAGGCAGAGGGAGCCTGGGGCCTTTTCCCAAAGGCTCTTCCACATGCAGGGCAGCAGGACCCGATGCCTCGTGTGGACTGTGCTCAGAGCCCCACTTGCTGCTGCCCCCAGAGCCCACCCTGTGCCCAGTGCTGACCTGAGGGCAGGACCTGGCCAGGTGAAATTCTAGGGTTGTTTTCTGATGGCTGACACGCAGCGTGCCTGCCTCTAAGGGGAGGTGCAGGGCTGGGAGAATGGGTCCTGAGCTGTGAGCCCCTTTTGCCTCTTACATTCCAGGGTACTGTGGTGGGTATCCTGAGCAGCTCACTGCACTGGGACAGATGGTCCTTCCAGGCTCTGTCTGGTGTCCTCTCTCTTGTAAACTTTTGTTGCTGATCATTAATAAAATGTTGAACAGTTGTGCATTGGTCTTTTTGAGGCTTGAGCCCAGGCTGGGCAGAGGCTGTGATGGATCTCCTGCAGCACCAGGGGGAGCAGGGCCTTTCTGTTTGGGGCGGGGGGAGACAGGGACAGGAACCCCGTGCCTACAGTCCTGTGCTCTCCAGCACAGCCCCTCCACCCCTGCTGTCCCTGCCTTGTGCCCTGCAGCTCCCACAGGCTTTGGGCCGTTCTCAGCCCTCAGGGATTCTGTTCTGAGCAGCCTCAGCACCACAGGAGGGAGTGGAAGCTCCCCACATCGAGGTAGGCTCCCTATCCTCCCTCCCTACCCAAGGACAGACACGGCAGAGCCATCCCAAGCATGTTTATTGTCACCTCAGGGCCACCAGCACTGGCTCGGGCACCCGCACGCTCCGTGGGGTGCAAGGACACGATCATTCACGTCTGCCCTGCGCCCGAGAGCGCGGCGGGCTCCTGGAGGCTCCGGGGCCCCGCGAGTGACGCCCAGGCCCGGCGGGAGGCACCGTCACGGGCTGCAGCGTGCCCGGCACGGACGGGGAGGTGAGGGGAGCCGGGACCGGCGGTGGGAGCACGAACCGAGCCCAGCGTCCCGCAGGGAGCGGCCCCGGTACTCACCGCGGTGCGGAGCCCCGAGGGCGGCTGGGCCGAGCGGGGCAGCAGCGCAGCGAGATCGGGTTCGGCAGAGCCGCCAGCGTCGGAGCGGCGAGCGGCACAGTCAGCGAGCAGCCCCGAGGTTCTGCCCACCGAACAGCGGGGCCGGGCAGTCTGCAGCTACCGGGGCTCGGCGGGGCGGCACAGGACGAGCGGGGGGCCCGCCGCGACTCGGTCCCTGGGGCGGCGGAGCCCGCGGGGCGCCCGGCGGAGTCACCTCCCGCCCCCGCTCCGGGCACCGGCCCCGAGCGTGGACACGGGACTGGCGTCCGCACGTTTATTGAGCGGGCTCGGGGGGGCCGGGGGGGGTCACGGCCCGTGCCCGCGCCCGGTGCCGCCCTCACTCGCGGAACTTCCACTCCTGGCGGCACATGGGGCAGTGCTGCTGCACCTGCTGCGAGTTCAGCCACTTGAGGATGCAGTGCATGTGGAAGCAGTGCGAACACTGCCCCCACACCAACGGGCAGTCGTCGCCGGGAACCTTACCTGCGGTACGGACACACGGTCAGCCCCGCCCAGCGCGCGGTGCCCGCTGTCGGTGCCGGTCCCGTACTCACAGTCGGGGCAGCAGCCGTTGAAGGCCATCCGGCAGATGCCGCAGTTCTCGTCGTTCGCCACCCACAGCCAGGACGCGACTCCGTGCCAGCTCCGCACGCGCACCCGCATGTCGCGATCGCGGTCCGGTC
>VXBU01011467.1:58047-70147 GCA_013400315.1 Bombycilla garrulus | reverse complement strand
GGGGAAGCGCTGAGGGACGGGCTCCTCCGGGCGCGTGTGGGGCGGGGCGGGGGCGCGGGGTCCGCCCGGGGCTCCGTGGGTCGCAGCGGGCCTCGGTCCGCCCAGGAGCGGAGCCGGGAGGGCCCGACCGGCGCTGACGCCCCGTCCCGCAGACGCCCCGTGGTGCGGGCACTGCAAAGCGCTGGCGCCCGAGTATGCGAAGGCGGCGGCGAAGCTGAAGGCGGAGGGCTCGGAAATCCGGCTGGCCAAGGTGGACGCCACGGAGGAGTCGGAGCTAGCGCAGCAGTTCGGCGTACGCGGGTATCCCACCATCAAGTTCTTCAAGAACGGCGACAAAGCTGCGCCCAAGGAGTACACGGGTGAGGAGGGGCAGGACGCGGGTGGGACGGGGCTGGATGCGCCGCCAGGGTGCAGAGGGCAGCAACGTGGCGCCGGGTCCCGGCACATGAAGCTGTGCTGCTGTCCCTGGACAAGGTCCACTGTGACAACGACCTGGAGATGGTGCCGGGCCCGTGGGGAACAGGCCAACCTCTAATGGCCTCCCTAGGGCCAGCTAGAGTGGAGGAAGTTGCTCTTGTGTAGGAAAGCAAAGTGACCTGAGCTTGGTTTGTTGTGTGGCTTGACTTGAGTCAAGCAGTGCAGTACCCAGAGCTGGAAATAAGCCTGGGTCCTTGGGTGAGGAGGCAAACACGGGGTGAGAGAGCTGCCAGGAAGGCCAAGACAGAATTCAGCTAAGTCAGGCTACGCAGTGGTGATAACAGAGGGTAACATATGTTACAACAGAATAAAGATCTCGGAAGGAAAAGGTGCTGTAATAGCATAATACTGAGGTCCTGGAGAAGTGCTGCGTTGCTGGTCAAAGTTTAAGAGGAGGGCAGGAGGTGAGGGAAGAATGAATTCCTGGGAGCACCTTGTACCTTGACTTATCAATTAGGGATTAGCCTAATTACACCATGAGTGAAAGGGAGAGAGTTGCATAAATGATATCTCGAGTCTTCGTAATCTCTTGACCAGTTGCTGAAAGGTCTTCTCTCTCCAAGCTTGAGGGTTTTGTGGTCTTGGGGGAGGAAATGACTCCTGTTATCTCCTGGTGTAGCTGGCAGGGAAGCAGACGACATCGTCAGTTGGCTGAAGAAGCGCACGGGCCCAGCTGCTGCCACCCTGGCTGATGTGGCTGCTGCAGAGGCACTGGTGGACTCCAGTGAAGTGGTGGTGATTGGTTTCTTCAAGGTAGGGTTTGTGTTTCCACTGGAGATGCTCTTGTGCGTGTCCAGGGCCTTCCCTGCTCCCTCCTGGCTGGGGAAGGCTCTGTGCCTTATGCAATACTTGCTGTCTTGCCTTTCTTGATCTTCCAGTTCTTTGGGCTGAGCCCTGGGATGTGAGTGCTTCGGGTGATGCGGCCCCTCTGAGACACCTTTCTTTACTCTCCAGGATTTGACATCAGAGGCAGCAAAGGAGTTCCTGCTGGCAGCAGAATCTGTGGATGATATTCCTTTTGGGATTTCCTCCAGTGCTGATGTCTTCACCAAGTACCAGATTAGCAAGGATGGTGTCATCCTCTTCAAGAAGGTACTGGCTGGTGCCAAGCATGAGCACCACACTTAGGGTCTGCTGTGTCTTTCCTTGTCTTTAATTAGTCAAACTCCAGCAAGGTGTCAGCCCTGGATGAAGCAGCAAAGACTCCATGCTGTTAGTGTAGCTGTTCTTGGTCCTCAGAGCCTGGGGAGGAAAAGCAGAGCCTGTGGCCCCTTTGTGGGGTGGGGGAGCCTCAGGGACCCACAGTGTGCAGCTGTGTCAGTCTCCCAGCCTGTGTTGTTCTCCTAGAGCTGCTGGGCTTTGAGTGCAGGTTGTTGCTTCACTCCCTTCGCTGTTCCTGAGCTCTCTGCAGTGGTCACACAGTCCTGGGCAGGCCCAAGAGAACAGTAGATGTGTTCTCTGGCTGCCATGGTGCTGTTTGGTTGTGTCTTAGCAGGGTTGCTTTTCATTGCTCACTGCTGGCCCCTGCTGCTGTCACTCCCTTCTGTGTCCAAGAGCTGCTCTGTCTCACTGCTGTGGGTTCTGCAGTGCAGGGATTTCAAAGAAGCTCCTAAGAGGATTTGCAGTTCTGGCTGACTGGGTTGGGGCAGTGGATTATGTGCAGAGGGATGCTGAGTACCTACAGAATCGCAAATGTACTAATGGAAGTGGGAAAATCCTTGTCACTGGGATGAATTTCCAAGTTTGAAAATGAAGAGGTTCTTCAGGCTTGGTGGCTCCTCACCCAGAGGTGCTGTGAGGCAGGACAAAGTGCTGTGGGTTCACAATTACTAAAGCTGTAATTTCATCAGTCATGACTCTGCCCAGCCTGATCTAACACAGACTTACTTTTTGTTCATCTGAAATAATTGTTTTATTCTACTGTACGTCTGACGCTGTAGTTTTTATTATGGTGATAGAAGCTTGTAGACTTAAATTTTGAGTCAGAGCCCCTCAGTTCCTTTGGCTGAGGGAATATCTGGCTAAAGAGCTCCAAATGCATTAGCAAAATGGGGGGAGGAAGGGAGGAGTGTTTTGTTCTTGTCTCGTTTGGTAGTTGCGTGCTATTGCATGAGTAGCTTTGTATGTCAGCTTTGAGTGCCCCACTGTGGGTAGAGCTGGGCTGGGCAGGGTTCTGGGCCAGGCAGCCCCTGGTGTGTGTTGGGACAGGAGTGCCCGTGCTGTGCCAGGCTGGGAGGGGGCAGGAGTGCTGGGCTCTGTGAAGCAGCAGCCTAGATCTGCCCAGCCATTGGGGCTCCTCCCTGGTCCTGTGCAGGTGTGGCAGCTCTGGGGTGTATCTACTCCAAATCAAGGAGAAAAGGAGCACCCACAGTAATCAAACAGCCGGGCAGGAGAACTTGATGGCCTGCTTTGGTTTTGGGCTTTGGCTCCATACCATTAGTCGGGTCTGAACTGAGAGGGTTTGGCTCATTGTTCTTCCCTTATTCTGGGGGAGTTGTCCAGACTCACACTGGCCCTTGCATAGCTGTGGCAATCTGTAAAACTCCTCAAAGTGTTTGCAAAGTTATTTTCCTCTGCTTTTCCACTGAGGCTGGTGTGCCTCCCCTTAACAGAAGGTTATCTGAGTCCACACCCTTCCTTCTGTCAGCAACTTGAGTATGGCCTTGCCAGGGCACTGCTGTTCCCTTCTGCACATCCTCCCTCTAACCTTGATGGGCTCTCTGCAGCTGTTCCTGTTTCAGGCTGCCAAAGGGTTTTGGGAATCCTGGTCAGGGGTGATCAGGGTGATGGCCCTGGAAAACAGGACCTGGCACCTCCTGTGTGATGTGCAACATGTGCTGTTGTCGCCAGCAGAGCCTGGGATGAACCCCTCAGAGCTGAGGAAGTCACTGTTTGCTGCAGGCTTTGCTGTCAGTGTTTCCAGCAGTGTCTGGCTGCAGCGTCTGCTCTGACATTGATTGCTGCAGAGGAGAAGCTGCTGCTCAGGATCCTCCTTGGTGCCTTGCACCACCAGTGGTTTCACAGTGGTGCAGAGCAAGGCTCAGAACAAACCTGGCTCTTGTTGGTGCTTACTTTCTGGTGGGGGGTGATTTAAAGCTTTGCTTGCAAGGAAGAGGGACACTTTGGTACAGATTTTATGTGGACATGTGGTAGCCTTGTTGAGATGGAAGTCTGCTCTGAATGAGTGCAGCTGAGATCCCTTGGGGCAGTGACTGGTTGTGAAGGCATTGAGAGATTTGTGTGGGATGCACACAGATCTCAAGTGTTCTAATGAAGAATGTCTGTTCTTGCAGTTTGATGAAGGCCAGAACAACTTTGAAGGTGATCTCACAAAAGATAATCTGCTGAACTTCGTCAAGTCCAATTCATTGCCTCTGGTCATAGAGTTCACTGAGCAGGTGGGTCTTTAGGTATCTGACAAGACCCTTCCCATGGGTGCTGCAAGAATGTAGCAAAGGAATATAGCAGTGGGAGATTCCATGGTCATGTTTTATTGTGGAGCGGACTCTGGGGGTATGGAGGGGTGGGAAGGACACAGGATAAAGGAGGGGTGAGTTTGCTGTGCAGAACAGTCCTGCAGTATTGGCTGCTGTGGACTGGTCAACATAGTGGAGTTAAACTGGTCTGTATACTGATTTGCCTCTTTTCTAAAAATAAAGTTTATTTTTTTACTCCTCAGACTGCTCCTAAAATATTTGGAGGAGAGATCAAGACTCACATCCTGCTTTTCCTACCAAAAAGTGTGTCTGACTATCAAGGGAAGCTGGACAACTTCAAGAGTGCAGCTGGGGACTTCAAAGGGAAGGTGAGATGGATTTCTTGGATCCTGAGCTAAGAGACCACCCTGCAGAGAAATGTAGCACTGTCTTTGTCCATGGAGCAGCTGTGGAGGAGGACTTTAAGCCAGCTCTCTCTTCTGGGACAGGGGAGGAGAAGAACCAGTTGAGCTACACTTGGTTCAAGTGTGTGTGTGAAGTGTCAATAGCCACAAGGTACTTATGTTCACCTCCTGCCTTTCACTTTTTTCCTCCCAAGATCCTGTTCATCTTCATAGACAGCGACCACAGTGACAACCAGAGGATTTTGGAGTTCTTTGGCCTCAAGAAGGAAGAGTGCCCAGCTGTACGGCTGATCACCCTGGAGGAAGAAATGACCAAATACAAACCTGAGTCCGATGAGCTCACAGCAGACAAGATCAAAGAGTTCTGTAACAAGTTCCTGGCAGGCAAGATCAAGGTATGTGGACAAATATGTGGTGGTGAATGAGGTAGATGCTCTCTGTGAGGGGTTGGAAAGCCAGCTGGAGAAGCCCCTCCATCTTCTGCATGGAACATCCCATGGGCAAAGCTGCTGACGTGGGGGCTGTAGGGGAGAGCAAGACAAGTGGAGAGACTTGGGCATGGCCATGCAGTTGCACTCTCCCTGTGGGGACTGTGCTGTTTATCCAGTTGCTCTTTCTGCCAGCAGTCTGTGGAAGATGTGAATTCTGTGGCACAGGGAAAAGATGTCAGCTCCCACCTGCTCGAGGGGCTCACCCAGCATGGAGGTGCAGTGAAGCCCCTGCACCCTGGGGCTGTCAGCAGTGCTGCTTCCCTCCTGCAGAGCTCTGTTGCCATTCTCTCTGCACAGCAGCACCTGCTATTCCTGCTGGGACAGGGTGGGAAGGAGACTGTGGGAGAAGAAGTGACCAACTCATCTGGTTGCTTACAGCCTGTGGCTGAGGCACCAGTGGGATGGTGAAACCTTGGGTTTTCCAGGATATGTGATTGCATGCTCAGTCCAAGCAGCCATGTAGCAAACAGTTTGTCTGAATTTCACTATTTATTGCAGCCCCACCTAATGAGTCAGGATCTTCCTGAAGACTGGGACAAACAGCCTGTCAAGGTTCTTGTTGGGAAGAACTTTGAAGAAGTTGCTTTTGATGAGACTAAGAATGTCTTTGTGGAGTTCTGTGAGTATCTTTCTACAACTGATTCCAAATAACTGGTGTGAAAGGATTGCCAAAACACTGTGTGACCAGGATTAGGGGAAAAGCCTTTTGCAGTCTGGGCCCCAAAAGCCATGCCTTGATTGCAAAGATGTGTGAGAACTGTCTGGCTGGGGAGGAGTGGTACCTCTTTAGATTGCTGGTGCAGCTCTGTCTCTAATTAACAGATGCCCCATGGTGTGGTCACTGCAAGCAGCTGGCCCCAATCTGGGACAAGCTGGGAGAAACCTACAGCGACCATGAGAACATTGTCATTGCCAAGATGGACTCGACGGCCAATGAAGTGGAGGCAGTGAAAATCCACAGCTTCCCCACACTCAAGTTCTTCCCTGCAGGCTCTGGCAGAAACGTAAGCAGGCAGGGGGGGCTCGTAGCCAGGGAGCAGGCAATGCTCAGCTGCTCGCTCCAGGTGTTTTGGACAAGACCTCTGGGAGGGATCTGCATTCTGTTGGGATGGAACACAGCAAGTCTACAGGACACCCAAGACCCTTTGTGGGGTCTGGGCTGTAGGAAAGAATTTGGGGGGCAGTGGGAAGTGGGAATGGGGAAAGAGGGAGCATAGAGGACAGTGTGCTCATCTGCAGGCTATTCTTTCCTCGCAGTGATCTCTGAAGTCTAGTGGCTGAGCTGTTTTCCTTCGTCTCATATGGGTGAAGGTGAATTTTTAAATTCCCTTTTGCTTGGCATGTTCACTGTTGCTCAGAAAGAGAATTCTCCTCTCCAGGGGTGTGGGTCTGTAGTACCCATAACCAACATCCTTTTGTTTTCCCTGTGTAGGTAATTGACTATAATGGGGAGAGGACACTAGAAGGCTTCAAAAAATTCCTGGAGAGCGGAGGTCAGGATGGAGCAGCAGCTGATGATGTGAGTAATGTGAATGGAGTACTCTGGGCCTTTGGGAACAGGGAGCATGGCTCAGATCTGGTACTGTGCCTGAATCCTCAGTCCTGAGTAAGATTGTTAGATATCAGGAGAGCATGTTGCTGGTGAAGAAAGTGCTCACATCAGTGTGATCTGTTCAGGTGCAGCCTTGCTGGCATTGGGCCTGCAGTGGGCTCCTTTTCTGGAGAAAAAACTTCACACCCTGATGGGTGTAAAGTAGCAGTGCTGTAGTTGTGCACTGCTGGGGCAGTCAGCACCTGGAGCTGGGCTGTGTGATCAGTGCCACATATCTGTGCATCTGCTTGGCAGCTCTCACCTGCTGGGGGGCGGGGGAAGGTGTGTGGAGGCTATTACAGGTGTACAGGTACCAGCTTGCAGGTATGTCTGAATCTGAAGCTCTTGATAGAAGTGTCTGGATGATGTGTTAGCAAGGCAGCAGAGAGCAGTGACCAGATGAGGGATGCTGCTCAGTGCTTGGTTCTGGATCTGCCTCATGTGCCAGAAACCAGGAGCTGTCTGGTAACCTCCACAGGATCTGGAGGACCTGGAGACAGATGAAGAAACAGAACTTGAGGAAGGTGATGAGGATGAGCAGAAACTCCAAAAGGATGAATTGTAAAGAGAAGACTGATCTACATCACCCAAAAAATCAGACACTAAATTGGCTGCTGTGGTGCAGCCCAGTGAGTCAGAAACCCATTAAGATTTAAGCAGAAGGTAAATGACTGGAAATCCAGGGATTGGCTACTAAAGTAACGCTTTACCCTCACTTGTCTGTACACTTACCTTTTCTTTCTTTTGGCTTTTGAAAAGGGAACTGTCACTAGGGAGCCAGCCCAGCCAGCTGGGCTCTTTTTTCTATTGTGATGTACTTTTTTGTACACAGCTTTTGTCTGGAGAACTCTGTTCTTCTGGGCAGCAGGAGGTTGTGAGGTGGTACCAGGAGTTCAGTGGCCTGACAATCTGGAGCCTTGCCACTAACATCTTCCAAGACAGCTTTTTTTTCTCTTTTTCTTTTAAAACTAAAGCCCCTAATTGATTTCTGCACCTGGCAGGGTCCTTAATGGTGTCAGCTGTTCTTCCCTGGAGCTGGCCTTCAGTATGTCAGGGCTGATGGCTTCCTGGGGAAAGGTGTATGTGACGGTGATTCTCTTCAAGCTAGCCAGATGTTTCCTTTCCCTTCTCTAAGACACCTGGAGATGACTATTCCAAACTCCTGGAGGAGTGGAATACTGTGCACTGGCTGTGGCAGGCTCTGAGGGTGGAGGTGGCTGCTGGCTCACCAGCTGTGTCGACATCCTTTTGATCAAAGACAAGAGTTGCAATCCCTTTCCATGAATTATTTTGAGTGGGTTGACCCGGCAGGTGGGTGGTGGGGGAGGGCCTGATAAACAGATCAAACAGGACATTTGCAATTGCAATTACTGGGGTTTGGGAATGTGACTGAGGGAGTGCCTCACAGGCCTGAGCTGCAATCAGGCTGGTTCTTAGCATTCTGCTATAATAACATTGGTACTGAATTTGATGGCCAAATAAAGTTGAGATTTTAATACTATTACGTCTCTTTGTCTTTATCAGCATGTAGAAAATTTGAACCTACCCTGGAAGGGGAGATCAGAATTGTAGGGTGAGTCTCAAGGGACGCTGCTGCACTGGGGCGTGCGTCACTTTCTCCACATAATTCCTAAAGGAAAAGAAGATCCTAATGTTTGTGTCCTGTCTGGATTCCATGCGCTTGTGCAGGTGCTCTGTGAGGAGTGAGCGGGCCGTGGTTTGGCTCTGGGAGTGCACAGCCCCTTGGCCAGCTGGCTGAGCTGAGGGGACATTGCTCTGGAGCAGTGAATCAGGGCACTGCAGCTCTGCTAGTCAGGCTCACATGACCCCGTGAGCAACGCTGCTATTTCCAAACCTGCTGCTTGCTGCTGAAGGTATTTTGGTTAGAAAATATGCTATAAATGTCACAGGGGAGGGCATGGTGAGGCTAGAGGACAACTGGGGCCATTTCTGTGCCTCTCTGAGTGGGATGTCACTTGTCTCTGCCTCCAGCTCCATCCTTCTCCTGCTGTGCCCTGGGAGCTGAGCCCCAGTAGAGTCCTGGTGTGGTGCTCCCAAGCTTTGGGCACAGCAGCACCAGGGCTGGGGTTGAGCAGACACCCACTCACCAAGGGATCAGGAAGGGTTGTCCATGACAGCACAGCTGCCAGCTGTGTGTGAGACCTGTACCTCCAGTTACATGGAGGAGGAGCTTTGAAGACACCTCCCTCCAGGGCTGTGCCCCCACATGACTGAAGGTGGGCAGTTGTCCACTGCTGCACCCCAACAAACCCAGCAGTGGCTGTTTGCTGACAGCTGCTTTGTCTTTTGGGATGGGGAGGAAGGGAATCTCACTAGTAAAGTTCCAGTGAAATACGCTGTCTTGAAACTGACTTGAATAGGTCAACTTTGTACAACCAGCGTGAACTGTGACCAAGTCTGAGCTCTGCAGTGGTTCTCTGTTCCTGGGCAGTGACCCACTGTGCTTGGCTCAGAGGAGGTGCATCTCCTAGCCCATGGCTCCAGAAGCTTAGCAGCCATCTGATGTACATGCCTAATTGTTGTTCCGAGAAAGCAGGCTGGAAGTGTTCTGTCCCCAGCACTGAGCCTGGATGCCCTGGGCCGCGTTCAGGCTGATCTAACCACAAGCAGATGCTTGGCTAAGAGATGGATGCATTTGCCAGCAGGTGAACAAGTGCAGGAGTTCTAAAGTGTGTGGCTGACTGTGCTGCTGGGGTCAGGGCACAAGGCTCTGCAGCAGGAGGGGCAGAGTGAAATCTGTAACACAGCAGAGGGATTTTTTTCTGACACACCCACCTGGGCAGTCCCCACCACCATGATAGAGCACAAAACGCTTAAGTGCCTGACAAGCCCAAACTTTGATGGGAGAAAACAGTGGTTGCTTAAATCCCTGATGGACCTGAATGATTCCTCTGTGGTGGATGGCTCTGTTTTGGGTCATGACTGTAGCTGGAGCTGTCTGGTGGTGGTGCTGTTATTCTGTTGTTCTTCTAAGGCTGCTTGCAGTAGCCTGCCCTCAGCAGCAGCTCCTTCCCTGTCTCAAGTAGGACAAGGAACACCAGGGACCAGCAGGGCAGGCTTTTGGTTCTGCACCTGTCCCAGCATCACCAGCAGCACCTCTGTCCATGCACAGGGGACATCCAACACTCAGGTTGTGCTTCCATGCTGCTCTTCCTGCTCCTTTCAAGTTGTCCCCTGCAGTTACAGGAGGGTGACAGCTCTGGGTGTGTTTGTGACCGCAGCCCTGGCACATCCACACCTCAGTAGCCAGTTGGGACAGAGCAGCTGGCTGTGCCTGTGCCACTTCTCCCAGAAGGACTTGATGTTGGGAAATTGTTTCCAGGCTTCCCTGAAGGCCTACCCATGCAAGAGTAGATTTGACCCCTTGGATGGGCACACCAACAGGTGGGTGGTAAGATGAGACACCAACTTCTGCCCAAAAGTGGGAGGCTGCAGGCCTGGGCGGCTCGATTACGAAGCATCATGGCAAATAGCATGAGCTGCATGTCCCCAAAATAGCCCAGGGGAGCCTTTATAACGTGGTGCTTCCAGAGAATCATCAGTCCTGGGCCAAGGGCCTGTAGATGAGCTGCAAGCGCCAGGCACCACCTCCTTTGTGGGACTCAGGGAGCGCACGGTGGCCACCACTTCCCTGCGGCAGAGGGACACGGACAGAGCACGGCAGCAGCGCGGGGCCAGTACAGATCTGCAGCGAGGAGGGTCCTGACAGGCAGAAGAGGAGACAGCAGCACAGAGAGGGGCTGGGCTGAGTGCTGGGCAGCCCCCCATGCCGTTGTGCCTGAAGGCTCCCGTCAGCATGAGGGACTATTGCCCCTTGGGGCCGCGGTACGGCCGCTACGTGCCGCGCCTCAGGGCCTCACGCTCCGTGCACTTCCCCAACGACGTCGTCTTCCAGGACCACATCAAGCAGGGGGACCTGGAGCAGGTGGGCAGGTTCATACGAGCCAGGAAGGTGACGCTGGACACCATCTACCCTTCTGGTGAGTGCTGCTGGTCGGCAGAGCTGGGGGAGAGCGGCGGCACAGCTTGGTGGGGCTGTGAGGGACATCGCAGCTGGGCTGTGGCCCACCTTCAGCACGACTGGAGCGAGCCAGGGCGCTCCCTAGCAAGGAGCGGTGCCCAGCAGGGCCCAAGAGCCCCAGGCTGGGGCCCCAACATCCCCTCTCACCAGCCCTGTCAGCGCATGCTGTGGAAAGGGGAGCTTGGCCTCCCAGTCCCTGTAAGGCACAATCGAGCACCTACAGGGTGGTGGGACCTCAGAGAGTGGCAGCGAGCCCGGGCTGGTCTGTGAGCTCTGGGCAGGACCCTGGGACTCCTGCCTTTTCCCCACATTGGAGGATCTGCATTTGTTCCTGGCTCTGTTTCTCACAGGCACTGCTCCTTCTTGCATGTCTGACTCTGGGCGCTCATGGGCAAAGCTTCATGTTCTGTTTGCACAGCCTCACCTCCAGCTCTTTATTGAATGCTTTGATCTGTGCAGGCTGATGCAGGGCCCAGATTTGTCTTTTTCTTGTGCTTGGCTTCGGCTTCAGCTTCTGCTCTTACAAGGCCGTGGAGACAGAGGCTCAAATGACCCTGGGCTTCTTTCTGTCCGTACTGATTCTTCCTTAATGACGAGCTTCTGAAAGGCAGAGCAGGACGCCAGAGACTCTTCTCATGTCTCTGTGTGAGTCCTGTCCAGGACTCAGAGCAGCTGCTCTAAGGGGCAGCTCCTCCCTCCCTCTGTCCTGCCTAGCTGGGGCAATGGGTGCTGCACCATCCCAGACAGGGTATTTATGCTGCAGAAGGGCAACAGGAACACACTGGATTTCTCAGTCTTTTTTTCTTTTTGGAGAGAGTTCCTGCACCCTTTCCTGAGCTGTGCACAAGTTGTGAGTTCAACACCTCCTGTCCCTTCAGGCATGGCAGCGCTCCACGAAGCCGTGCTGACGGGAAACCTAGACTGTGTCAAGCTCCTGGTGAAATACGGCGCTGACATCCACCAGAGAGACGAGAACGGCTGGACGCCCCTGCACATGGCCTGCAGCGACGGCTACGCTGACATAGCCAGGTGAGGGCTGCGAGGGCCCGCAGAGCCCGAGAACCGACAGCGCCGGGCTGCAGCAGAGCCTGCGGGGGGAGCCCGGTCCCTGCGCTGCTCCGGGGCTGCCCGGCCGGTGGCTCAGCTCCGCGTCCTGCAGGTACCTGCTGTCCCTCGGGGCCAGCCTGGAGGCCACCAAAGACGACGGCGAGAANCCGGGGACCGGGGCTGCGCCCGGGCTGGGTCCGGGCGGCGGCGCTCGGTACTGCGAATCGGGAACCACTTTGTACTTTTCCAATAAAGCATCTCGGTTACTGCCCGCCCTCGGTTTCCCTCGGTTACCGCCTGCCCTCCGTTACCGCCTTCCCTCCGTTTCCCTCGGTTACCGGCGGCCCTCGGTACGGCCGGGCCGGGGCGGAGCCGGGAACGGGCAAGGGGCGGAGCCGGGGGCTGAGCCTGGCGGGGAGGGGGCGTGGCCAGCGCCNCCCTCCGTTTCCCTCGGTTACCGGCGGCCCTCGGTACGGCCGGGCTGGGGCGGAGCCGGGGGCGGAGCCTGGCGAGGAGGGGGCGTGGCCAGCTCCGTGCTCAGGGCCTGCGCGGAGGGGCGTGGTCGCGGCCGAGGGGGCGGGGCCGCGCGTGCGCGCCGCGGCGCTTCCGTC
>VXBU01011467.1:42571-57901 GCA_013400315.1 Bombycilla garrulus | reverse complement strand
GAGGGTGAGCGGGGCGGTGGCCGCGGGGCGGGGGGCGCGGGAGGCTCGGGGCGGCCGAGGCGAGCGGCCCCTGCTCTGCCCCTGTCCCTGCAGCCTGGCAGTGCGTGGAGCGAGACCTGCGCAGCCAGATGGGCTCCGAGCGCGGCCTGGTCGAGGAGTACGTGGAGAAGATGCCGAACCCCAGCCTGAAAGGTGCGGGGCGCGGGGGCAGCGTTCCGGCTGTGCCGGCCCGGGGGTTGTGCGCGCCGGGCGGGGGCTCTGCTGCCTCTACCCCCAAAGTCTCTCCTGTCTCCCTTGCAGCGTTTAAACCCGTCGACCTGGGTGATCTGAAGAGGAGGAACACACAGGATGCAAAGAAGTCCTAAAGCGGGTCCTCCCTGCGGGTCGGCTGCTCTCCTGAGGTCCTCAAGCAGATTTAATTTGAGATTTTGTGTTGATTTCTTCCTCTGGTCTGTCCTCCTAAAAGCCCGTGGGAGAGCCAGTCAGCTTTAGGGCTGGCTCTGAAGCTGCCTGAGGTCGAAGATGCTCAGGGCCTCACTGAGACTGCCCAGAGTCTGTTGCAAAGGATTCCAGCCCCCCGCTCATAGCTTTCTCTGGCCTCAAACTGTCCTCCCCCACTTCATGCTGAGCAACCCGATCCCCTGTTCCCCTTCTGTCGCTGTCCTCTGTGCTAGGCCGGGCAGGGCCGAGGCAGACGCGCTGTTGGATCGGGCAGCACGGGGGCTCGCTTTCCCCGGTGCACCGAAGCTCCACCACAGCTGCTGGGGCTGGCCGAGGGCAGGAGGCACAGTGGAGTGTGTTCCTGTGCCTCCAGACACAGGGGCAACCCCTGTCCAGCCCCGCTGTGCAGCTGAGGGCTGGGCAGACCATAGCCAGGCTCCTCCCAGTTCCTCTGTGGCAGCACGTTGCTGCCTGGGCTGCTTGCTGCCGGAGCACGTGGGCCACGTCTGAAGCCACATTTTCTACCTGCTTAGATCAGGCCTGGTCCCTGTGGTGCCGGTGGGGAAGCTGTTCCTCTCCCTACAGATGGAGAGGTGGAGTGCCAGCACCAGCCCCAGGCTCCTGAGAGGTGCTCAGAGGGACCTGGGCCACCTGCAGCCCCCCAGGAGCTCAGGAGCTCCTTTCCCTGGCAACGCTGCAGTTTTGTACTAACGCCATTTTCCAGATGCACGCCCTTGGAGGAGACCTGGGGCCCCTCAGCTCACCCTGGGTGGCTGCAGGTGGCAGAACCACACCAGGGGCGTTTCCTTAAGCCCCTGGCTCCTGGCACTGCGTGGATGGTTCCCGCGTCCTTGCCTGAGGCAGACAGAGTGACTGTGTCAGCTTGGCCCAGCTGAGCTGCTGGGCTGCTCCGTGGGGAGGGGTGGCAGCCCCCTGCCCGCCTGTGCTCCGAGCTGGCGGGGACGGGGCTGCCAGGCCTGCCCAGTACCAGTGGCTGTGGGGAGGGCTGCAGGGACTTGGGGCTGCCAATACCTTCCCTTTGTTGAGTCCTTGAGTCGTACTGTACCCTTTCCTTTCTGTGGTATGTCACTTGAGGAGTGTTGTAAATAAACGCTGGTGTCCTTTTGGGGCTGCCTTGGTGTGGTGCTGCAGCCTGGCGCAGCTCTGGGGTGTGGACAAGGGGCAGAGAGCAGGAGCTGTGTTTATTTTTCGCAAAGGGGCCTTGGCCTTGCACTTGCCGGGGCTGTTGATTTCCCTGCGGGCAGGTGCAGTGTGTCGGTGGCACGGTGCCCTGGGGCTCGGGCAGCCAGCACCCCGGGGGCTGTCACTGCACCCAGGATTTAAATGTTGAGACTATTAATACCCTCGTATCCTCTTCCCTCTCCTGCTTTAATGGCATTTAGGCTATACTTAGCATTGCTAGAATTTCTTCTTGGGTGCATCTTGACACTTGCCATGACCCTGTTTACCTCCCATCACCAAAACATTCCTGCTGCTTGGTTCTGGCACAGCAAGACGGGAATTCAGCCCCTGTTGCTTCCCGAGCCACCCCAGGCATCCCTGCAGCTGCAGGCAGTAGGGGACAGGAGCTGTGGGCAGTGGGGGACAGGGAAGGATGGTTGTCACTGTCACGGCCCTTCTCCTTGGACTCTTCTGGTGGGATGGGCCCTGTGGTGCGTTCAGGGAGCCTGACAGGCCGGTGGGGCTGCCCTGGCTCAAAGCCCTTAGCGTGTCCAGAGCTGTGTCCTGTGTCCAGGCAGGCTGCTGTTCAGCTGCCACTGTCCCCCTGTCTGGGCACCCATCTGGGGCCATCCCAGGTCCGCAGGACCTCCAGGTGTCCCTGGGCATGAGGGCCGTGCTGCAGCCCCAACAGCCTCTGCCTTGTTTTTGTCTCTGCTCGGGCACAGTAAAGCCAGAGGCAAAGCAGCTGCTGAGCTTCTAATGAAGTGTACAAAAAACATTCTATAAGCAGGTGATTTTTATAAAGACTGATGCCAAATTGCAGGGCAAGGATGGTGAGGCGGTAGGGGGAGGTGGTGGGTGTTAGGGGTGTGAGTGAGGAGTGAGGCTACAGGCCAGAGAAATCAGGCTGTTTACCTATAAAAATCGACCTCATCAGGGTTTATTTCCCTGTGCCTTGGACACAGTGCTCTTCATTAGATTAAAGGGTGGGAGGAGGAGAGGAACGTGTTTGTCATCAAATTAGGTGGTGGGAAGAGGCCTGGCAGCAGGCAGAATCGACTTAGGAGACCAATTTGTGGTGCTCAATTCCCTTGATAAAGTGGGAATTTTCCTGCGAGGCGCCGTGCCTAGGGGTGCCTGGCTGTGCTGGGGTGGGGGCCCTGCCCGCGGTGCCTGGCTGTGCCAGGAAGCCACTGGCTGGGGACACGGCCCAGGCCACCAGTTTGGGGGTGAGGATCTGCTTCAGCCCCATTCCATGCCTTGGAATGAACTCCGCAGAGGGATACTGGCACCGTGGCTGCACTGTGCTCTCTGCAGAGGAGTCTCTTCGCTTAGGGCAGTGGGATACTGGTGTGGGCTGCCTGGAAAGGCAGTGGGAGCTTGGGTGCTTCATCCCTGGGAACGCTCAGCGCCAGGCTGGACGGAGCTCTGAGCAACCTGGTGTGGTGCAGGTATCCCTGCTCGCTGCAGGGGCTGGGCCAGGGGACATTTAAAGGTCCCTTCCCACCCAAACCATCCTGCGAGTCTGGCCAGGCTGCTGTCAGCGCCTTCATCCCTCTGGATACCAGAACGGGCGGCTCCTGTCGGGCAACCGAGGGCAGCGCCTGCCTGTGTGTGTGTGTGCACACGTGAGTGTGTGAACACGTGTGTGTGCACGTGTGTGTGTGAACACGTGTGTGTGTACATGTGTGTGTGTGAACATGTATGTGTGCACACATGTGTGAACACGTGTGTGTGTGTGCACATGTATGTGTGAACATGTGTGTGTGCCATGAGCGTGTGAACACGTGTGTGTACATGTGTATGTGTGAACGTGTATGTGTGCACACGAGTGTATGAACATGTTTGCACATGTATGTGTGTGTGTGGTGTACATGTGCGCACACATGTGTGTGTGAATACGTGTGCACATGTATGTGTGTGTATGTACACCTGTAGATGTGTGTGTATGTGTGTGTGGTGTACATACATGCACACATGCACAGGCTGTGCTGCCTGAGCTGTTCTCGGGGCGGGGGTGCCCCCAGGTGCTGGCAGGATGGACACGGGTGCCACCAGTGCTGGCAGTGCCAGGCCAAGGCAGGTAGGGGTGCAGATCCAGCAGCTCTGCAGTGATGGGAAGGGATGGTCTGCAGTCCTGCAGGAGCTGTGCCGGGGCCAGCCCCACTTCCCGAGGGGCCCCAGGAGCAGTGCTGCATCCCAGCCCAGCTGTCCTGGGGGGCTGTAGTTACCGTGGTTATCGGGGAGCTGCTGGCCAGAACGTGTGGCTCTGTGAGAGGTGGTGGTGACAGGGCACAGGGCTGCAGACTCAGCCTTGCAGCACAGGCAGTGCCCAGCTCTGGGACACACCTGGCTGGCACAGGAGCTGTGGGACATGCCCTGGTGCAGGCAGACACGGTGTGCTTCTGTGGGGCTCCTGGGCACCTGCAGACACCGTCCCTCCTTGGGGCTCTTGGGCCTCGGGGCTTGTGGGACACAGGGCAGTGCTGGGGGCTGCCCCTCAGCACCAAGGGACACAGGACATTTCCACGGGACACCCATGGGCTGGCCTGAGGTCCCTGAAGGGTCCCCATCAATTGTGTGGCACACACAGGGCCACCCTTGCTGGGTGAGATCTGTGGCCAGCCCGGCCCCAGCGGGGTTGGGGGTCCACAGCGGGGTGTTGCCACAGCAACGCTGGAGCAAGAGGCGCAGGGCACGGCCCCGTGCCATGACCATATTTACCTTCTCAGAAACTGCTTCGTGCTCCAGCAATTTGCCTCAATTAGGCTCGTTACCACATCAGGAAGGCCGCAGTGACGGCAGCGGCTGTAGGGCCGCTGGCTCCGCGGGGGCTGCCTGGGCCACTCTGGCACCATGGCTGTGAGCAGGCTAATCCCTCTTCCTCTTTATTCCTGTCCTCATCCCTTCACCTGGGGGCCAGGGCAGACCCCCAACCCCATGCTCCTGTCCCCTCGCCACAGTCCCTGTGTCTTCACGGCCCCACGGTGCTGCTGCCGCTGCCCCACAACCCTGAGCCCTGCAGCGCAGACCCTCTGTCCCCCGACTCTGCTGCTCCCTTCCCCACTGCCAGCGCTGCACTGGCTCCTGGGCGCCGGGTCCTGCTCGGCCAGGGCAGACAGCAAGTTGTCGAGTAAACAGAGGAAAATTACTGTGTGCTGGGCTGGGCTCTGCTGCCGGAGCCAAGCTCTGTGTGGCCTGGGCCGTGCCACGCCAGCCCTGCTGGTGCCTGGCCGTGGTCTGGGACCCCAGACAGCGCGGCTCCTCAGGCTGGCCTGGGTGGGTGTCAGGGCCGTGGCCGTGCGGTTCGGGTGATGCTGCGGCAGGGTGGGACCTGCCGAGGGGCGGCCCCTGCCCGGTGTTTGCTGTGTGCGACTGCCAGGGCACAGCTCCAGCTCTCACCCCCTGCTCAGCACGGCCCCTGTGCCGTGTAGGGGACTTGGACAACCGGGGACCGTCACCCGCTCGGGGCCAGGTGGGGCGGAGTGATGGGTGATGGGCAGCGCCCATGACCAGGTCCGTGGGCAGTGGGGGTCACCGCAGGGCGGCTGTGCATCCCACTGCCACCCCTCGGGCAGGGTGAACCCAGCCGGGGAGCAGCACCGGCCTAATCCCCACACACCAGGCGATTGTGGTACCCAAAGCTGCGGCATCCGGGCTTAGCGCTCATGTGCGCAGCACAAGCCTCTTAGGCCACCGCTGTGAGCCCGCCCCAGCCAGCCCGGCCTGTCTGCACAGGGGTCTCGCAGCCCCACACCCCACTGCTGCACACCGAGCTCAGTGCTGCCGGCCGCTGATGCCCGGCCACGGCCCGGGCCAGCTACTGGGAGAGCGGGGGTGCTGCGGGCAGAGCCAAATGATTTAATTAAGGGCTCCTGGCAGCGAGAGGACAGAGCCGATTAGCGGCAGGCAGCGCTGCAGCAGCTGCTGCTGCATGACTGCCCCGCTCACCTGTGCGGCACCAGCAGGGCTGCTGGGCTGGGGGGCAGGCAGTGGGGCAGGCAGTGGGGCTGCCTTCTGGTGCAGCCCATCCCTGCCAGGTGACAGCTCCCCAGCCATGGCTGCGGCTTGGGAGCATCCGTGGGGTGCTTGGGAGCATAGTCCACACATGTCCAATGTCCCCAGTGTCCCCAGTCCCCACAGCCCACAGAGAGGCACACACGGAGCTGGCCCTGCAGCCCGGCACGGGCCCACACCTATTTACAGATATGACAGATAAATTACAGCACTGCGCACAGGGACTCGAAGGTGCACGAGGGCAGCACCACAGGACAAGCTCCCACCCCCACAGATCCACCTGGCCCCACAGTTCCCCTTTCCAGAGGTCCAGGTCCCACTTGCCTGCCTCACTGTCCATTGTCCATGTGCCCAGAGCAGCACCCTCACCAGGGTGGCAGGTCCCAGTGCCCACCAGCACCTGGGGAGGACGTGGCAGGGAACGGCGGCATCTCAGCGGCTCAGCACAGCCCTCCCACCTGGCTGCGGGCTCAGAAGTGGCTCTCGGCCGTGGTCTCAGGAAACTCATAGCAGTGGTGATGGCCCCCCAGGGCGAGGTGCTCCGTAGTGCTGCGCCCACTCCTCTCCAGGTGCTGGGAGCTGGGATGGGGGGCCAGGCTACGCCCCAGCCCATTGGCGCAGCCACTCACCAGCTGGTGCTTCTCGCAGGTGCTGCCGGCGCCGTTGCGGGCACCGGGTGCGTGGCTGTAGGTGTGCTTGTACTCCTCAGCCAGGTCCTTCCCCAGCTTCCAGCGCTGCCACCGCTTCAGCAGCTCTGCCTGCACCTGCGGGCAGCAGCTGTCAGTGTGACCCCATGCCCCTGCTGCCCGTGCTCCCGCTGTCCTGCTCACCTCCTTGTTGACGAAGCAGTAGAGAATGGCCACCAGCATCCCCTGGGAAGAGGAAGGAGAGGTGTGAAGTGCATAACCAGACCTCACCCTAGTCCCTGTTGAGACTGATTCTCCCCATGGAGGGCTGGGCTCACCTGGAAAGAGCTCAGGAAGAGGTCAAAGAAGAGCTTGACGTAGCGCAGTGTGCCCTGGGCGTGCTCGTCTGTGATGAAGGCAAAGACCACCTCGTGGATGCCCAGCAGCGGGATCAGTGTCAGCGTGGACTTGGCCAGCCTGTGGGATGGGGTCACCGGGTGGACACACACGCGTGTGCGCCGTGGGAGCACAGCGTGAGCCTTGTCCAGCACCCACCTGAACTTGTAGTCAGTGTAGCGCATCTGGTGTGCGCGGAGTTTGGAAACAAGGATCTGAATGATGCGGATGAAGATGAAGAAGTTGATCTGCAATAGAATGGAGTGAGCCATCAGGGGCACAGGCAGAGCCAGAGGAAGGGGCAGACAGGACACCTCTCTTCCCCTGCCCTCAGCAGCCTCTCTCACAGCCATCTTAGGGCTTGTGAGAGATTCATGGATTCAAGCGGCTGCAGTGGGCTCACCAGGATGGCCAGGAACACGGGGAAGCGAAGGATCCACCAGAAGCCCATGTTGTTGTTTGTGGACCAGCACCTGCAGAATGGAGGGATGGGGGCTGCCAGGAAGCCCCTTGACCAGGCAGCTGCTGCAGTCTGGCATAGCACTGGCAGCCTGATCCAAGCAAGCACTAAGGCCCACCACCCTGCTCCTTGCATGGGCGACGGTGTGGAGTCTCTCCAGGGCCACCACAATGTCCCTGCGGTCCCACGTGCACCTACCTGTGCCCCCCTCCAGCCAGCAGCTGGAGCTGGTACTCACTGTATGTTTTCGTAGAGGAACTTCACGATGACCCAGGGAATGAGGAATAGCATGGGTGCCCCTGAGGGGAGGTGAGCAGAGGACAGGTGAGGCACAGCAGGGGACAGGGTCAGCAGCGGGGCCAGCTCACCCACACTCACCCCAGCCGATGCACAGGTAGAGGGTGAAGTAGCTCCTCTCAGAGAAGACGGCCACCACCAGCAGGTTGTGCAGGTAGATGCCTTCCACCAGCAGCCAGCAGTAGTTGGCCACGATGCCGTACTGCATGAAGACCGTGGCTGCCCGGCAGCCTGCAGCTGCCTGGGGGCAGGGGTCAGGGCTGCAGCACTGCCTGTGTGTGTGTGCCCTTGCCCCTAGCCCCAGCAGTGCCCCCAGACCAGCCAGCACCAGCCCCAGCAGCGCTGCATGTCCCTGTCCCTGTCCCTGTTGCCGTCCCTGTCCCTGCCAGCGCCGCACTGACCTCGTCGCTCAGCCAGACTTGCACGTTGTAGCCATCGATCTTGTCACTGTAGTGGGTCTTGAGCAGGGCGTCGATGACCAGCACGGAGACGCCCTTCAGGATGAAGGAGGCGAAGAGGTTCATGTGGATGTAGTTCCTCATGCAGTGCAGCTTGCTGTGGATTTGGGGGGCATTGTCAATGCCCGTGCATGGACCCCCAGCCTCCACCTGCCCACCCTGTGGACAGCCGTGCCCAAACTCTCACCTGAAGCCCAGCAGCAGGGCCAGGGCAAGCAGCAGTGCACACAGGGACACAGAGTAGCCCACTGTGTACATCACCTTGAAGCTGCCATAGGTCTTGGCAAATTTTTCCTGGAAGAGGAGGGAGCAAGTGAGGGCAGGGGCCGATGGGGGGCAGGCAGGGGGCCAGGCAGAGACCCCCACACCCTTGCCACCCAGGTCTGCCCACCTGCGCCTTTAGGTCCTCGTCATCCTGCTCACACTGTGTGGCATCACGCAGGGACTGTCCCTGTGGCCCCGTCACCCACTGTCCGTCTGGCCCACAGGTCTTGAAGACGTGTCTGTGCTTCACTGTGAGGGGAGGGGATGGTGGGGTGTGCCAGCGCCAGCGCCCCCGTGGGCAGCGTGCACTGGCCCAGGTGTGACCACCTGCAGCAGCACATGCACACAGCACACAGCACACAGGTGTCCCAGCACAGGGGCGCACACGTGTGAACACACTGCACAGCTGCACGTGCAGCTCCCCACTGTTACCTTTCTGGTACCAGGGCAGGAACCAGGGGCAGGGCACACTGGCTGTGCTGTTGGGCATCGTGTCAGGCCAGCATGAGAACTTGTCGAAGGTGCGGTTACAGACCAGCTCTGCAGAAGGACAAGAGCTGGTGGTGCTTTGGCCTCACCTCCACTGGCCCCTCTGCTCTGTCCCCCATCCTGCTGGGACCCTGTGTTGGCTCCTCTGCCCCATCCTCATCTCAACAGGACCCTGTCCCCACCCCATGCCAGCAGAACCCCTCTGGACCCCGTACAGGCACTGACCTGTGGGCGCAGGCAGGCGGCTCATGTTGCGCTGGCACTCTTCACTGTACTCCTTCCATCTCTCAACGACATTATCCGTGATCTGGGCAGAGGGACCCTGTGGGCAGCAGGGAGCATCACCTGTCACAGGTGTCCTGTTCGCAGGGGCCACCATGCTGTGCCAGGCAGTGACCCCAGCTTGGGGACAGCCACAGGCGAGTGCGGGCTAACAAGCCATGCCATGCCATTCTGGGCCATGCCATGCCATGCCTTGTGGATGGCAGGGGAGGCAGAAAGGGGCACCAGCTGCTGGACCATGTGCCACGGTGAGGGGATGCAGTGGGAGGGGGTGGATCGGTGGCAGTCCTGCGTGGGCTGAGCGTGGGGCAGAGCACCCTCGTGTGCGACAGCCCATCCTTACCTGGCAGCAGAGCAGCAGCACCAGGAGGGTGAGGAGACACAGCTGGGACATCCCTCCTCTGGACCACGTGCATGGGACACAGCGCAGGGCACACGGCTTCTACTGGCCCTCAGCAGCTTCTCCACCCTGGTGGTGACGGCCCTGGCATGTGGGCAACCCTGTGCAAGATGCCTGGTCACGGGGACTCCTGGGACAGAGCTAGGGAACACGGGGCTGGGGGCAGGTGGGGTTGGAGGCGACCACTCTGGTACAGAGCCAGCCCCAGTCATGGTGCCTCACTCCTGTCCCCATCCTCACCTGATCCTGCTTGGTGTTCACATTCAGCTATTTGTTCGTTCATTTTTGCACAAAGCACTGTATTATCCTGCCCAGGATGGCACTGGGACAGTGACCATGCAGGTTCTCTGCCCACCAAGTCAATTTCAACCCTTGTGTGGCTGGAGTGCACTGCACAGAAAACCTGGGCTGGTGCCATCCCACACAGCTGATGAGACCCAGCTGTGCATCGTTGCTAAGGCCTGAGAATGCAGGGACCCCTCCTCACACCTGAGCACCCTCTCAGGCTGGCACCTGCGCTCTCCCCATCTCCAGGCGCTCGTGCCTGGGTTATTAACACCCAGCCATGGTCTGGCAGCAGCACCCACTGTGGAAAGCACAGGGGCCTGCAGGGATGGGGACACTGGCCATTAACCTGCAGGGATCCTGGCTCGTGGGGCTGCTGTGGCTCTAGGACAAGCTCAGCTGGGCTGTGTCCCCGTGGGTCCATCACCCCCAGCTCCAGCCAGTGACGTGGGGCCTTGCCTGACATGGCGTCCACACACCACGGCTCACGAGGTGCCATAATTCCCTCCATCCTCCTAAGCCGGTTATGGGGCTCCTGAGCAGGATTTTGGCTGTTCCCACAAGGGCCCATTATGGGAGCAGCCCCACGGCACAGCCCGGCTGTGTGGGGTGAGGGCAGCCGAGCTGGGGGGGATGGGATGGACAGCAGTGCCAGTGCCACCAGCACAGGCACCACGGCATCACCCCCAGCCCCTGGGCTCCCCCTGGGCACCAGCCAGAGCGCCGTGCTCCCCGAGCAGTTCTGCTCCCAGGGCTCGCTGCTCTGCCTGTGCCTATTTTTATCCCTGGGAAAGTCGTGTTTCCTCCATCCGTGCAGACCCACTTGCCATACCGCAAGTGGCTGCCGGAGGAGCTCATTAATCAGCGCATGGGGCTCCAGATGCAGCTCGGGGAGCAGGACCTGTGATGGCCTTATTTAGCCAGTCCCAGGACAGAGGGAACTGTCTCCTGGCACAGTTCTCACTGGGTGGGCTCTGTGAATAGGGATCCTTGTTGAGTGCCCACTAGCCACCTGATCATTCCAGAATTCCTGGTTTTGTCATCGCCCCAGCCCCACCCCAGCAACCCCATTGCCCCACCAGTACCCTTGTCCTAGTCCTTCTGCCATCTCACCTCAGGATTCCTGGCTCTTTCTTCCCACACCCCAATGCCAGCATCCGTGTCCTCATTCCCCTGCTAGCCTGATCCCTGTGCCCCCTCCAGCCCCACATCATCCCTGCCTGTCCCATCCCGCTGCTGCCCACGTCCCAGTCCCACAGGAAGATCCCAGTGCCTGTCCCTGGCCAAGCATCAGTCCCTGCCCTGGTTGGGAATGCTCCTGCATGTCCATGGGTCACAGTGACTCGCCGTCAGCCCCTCTGCGCAGCCGGGGAGCAACTTTGGGGCAGAGGTGTCGCTATTTTTAGTTGCTGCAGTGGGATTTAGCAGCAGGGAGGCCTCTGCCCTGGACTCCCCCCATCTGGCAGCCACTCCCCAGCCCTGGCCCCACTGTGGCCAAGCCGGGCAGACTGCACTGGGTGAGGGGTCCTGGCACGGGGGCCAGTCATGCTGCTCGCCCCGGCACGGGTCTTTCCCTCACCCTGCCCAGGCCCTTTGTCCCAGCTGCCTGTGGCGCTGCAGGGCCACGGTACTGTGCAGGATCCCCACTGCCCACAGGACGAGGGGTCCCTGCAGACAGGGGGCTGTTCCCAGCAGAGACACGGGCGTCCGTGGACCGGCTCTCCCTGGTCTGGTGCCAATGGACAGCGGCGGAGAGGGAGAAGTGGCTCTGTGTGGTGGAACAGCAAGGTCTGGGGTGGCTGGGAGCACTGGCAGCACAAGCACCTTCCTGGAGCTGGCACTGCCCAGCAGCAGAGCCTGCAGTGCCGTGGGGAGCAGCTCTACCAGCCGGATGAGCTGTGGCCCCTCTCAGCTGTGCCCTGGGTGCCAGAGGCAGCACTGCACATCCTCACCACCTCCTCTCGCTCTGCTGTGTCCAGCTGGCTCCCAGTGCCACATTCCCTGCCTGGTACCTCATCCCCAACTGGGGCCAGGATCCAGGGGGGATCCCCCACCCCACCAAGTCATAAGCAGTGGGTGCCTAGCCTGTGAATTGGTGCCTCTGAGGGGCTGCAGTGTCCAGGGGTGTCCAGGGGGTTTTTGCCCCACACTGGTGTTGGATAATGTGGTATGTTCCTGTGTCATGGTTCTGTGGCTGCTGACCTTCATGGAGCCCAGGCTGCAAACGCCCAGTACGGCTCTGCTTGGAGCCACAGCCCTGAAGGAGAGACCTTGTGCTGGGAGCACAGGAGCAAGGAGCCAACACTGGGATGGCTACATGCAACACCAGCTGGTAGTGCTGGGGACCAGAGTGGTCAGACACAGGCACCGCCATCTGCCCTCAGAGTGGGGCTGTCGCTGGCATCCGCATTTGCCTTTCCCAAGCCAGCAGTGCCAACCCCTGCAGCCACAGGGACAAAGCAAGGACCCTCGTTCCCCTTGACTGGTGCCCGTGGCCCCCATCTGACCTGCAGCTCATGGCAGCTGCTGTTGGCCCCAGGGTGGTCAGAAGAGAGGGGCCAGCCCGGGCAGGGTGCAGGGCAAACTGAGGATCTGGGTGAACTGCTGCCATGGCATTGCACCAAGACATAAGGAATGGACGAGAAAAGGCTTGTGTTGGGATTTTGCTCCCGACTGATGGGTGTGCAGCCTCCATGCTACCCTGCAGCAGCTCTGTACCAGCACAGACCCCACTGGTGGCTGAGTGCCCAGCCCTGCCTAGGAAGAGACTCTCTCCTCATCCCATCGTGGTCAGCTTCCCCTGGAGATTTTGCCACCCCAGCCCCTCTGGCTTTGCTGCCGTTGCACGTGTGAAAGAATGAGCTCCACCCCTGGGATCACTGTGGCTGACAGTCACATGGAGCAGTGGCTTGGTGAAGTCTCCATAGAACAATCATGGGCATCTGCAACGTGACCTGGGAGCCCCCTGGCACAGCCACAGCCCTGCACAAGTGCTGTGAGGCAGGCACAGCCCCCCAGAGCCTGCTCCCTCTTGCCTCCCCGCTGGGGTGGGCACTGGGCCTCCTGTGAGCACAGCCCTGCACCCAGCGCTGCCCCGTGGGCTTGGAGGCAGCTGTGGGGGCTGTACGGCCTCTGGACACAGGGATTAGCCCCCCGAGGCAGCTGTGGGGGCTGTACAGCCTCTGGACACAGGGATTAGCCCCCCGAGGCAGCTGTGGGGGCTGTACGGCCTCTGGACACAGGGATTAGCCCCCCGTGCGCTAATGCGGTGCTTTCCACGGCTGGCTTGGCTTTGAGCTTGGAGCTACATGCCAGCACGGCAGGGGCTTTGGCACTTGGCAGGGGAGGGGACGGTGCTGGGCCAGAGCTGATGCAATGCCAGTGCCAGCCTGGCCCTGCAGATGCTGCTCCACTTTCCACCCTGGACCACGGCAAGCGCGGCAAGGCTAGGGGAGATGGCCACGGCACGGAGGCCCAGGAGGTCTGTCCTGCACTGTCCCTGCCCTGTGTCCCTGCCGGAAGCTCGGGGGTGTTTCCTACTCCCCTTCTCCATTCTTTCCTTGAGAACTAAGTACAAGGAACTTTGGCAGCAGAGGAGGAGCAGAGCAGCCCTGAACAGTCCTCATGCTGCGGGGCTGTGACTGGTCCGCACAGAGCTGCACGACTGTGGAAGCCCTGAGCAGCGGCACATGGAGAGAGCTGGTGTCACCAGGCACTGGTGATGTCTGATTCTGTGTCACCTTGGACCACGAAAACCCAAACCAGCCCTGACAGTGTTTTCGTCAACGGCAGCATAGGATGCCAAGAGGACAAATGCTCACCTCCACTACCCCCGATCAGCACAAGGCATGGTCAGGGGACACCTGCACAGCTGCCCTGTACCAAAGAGGGATCATGATACAGCCTGGCAGCAGCCAAACGGCCTTGCTGCTCAGCTGGCTCTGGCGAGGGGATGCTGAGCCACACAGCACCTCATCCCTGGCTCAAGGAATGGGATGATTTTACTCATCACGTTGCATGAAAACCTATGAAACACAGAAGGAAGGCACAAGACGCACGGTGTGACACGTGTGGTTGGCGTGTCACAGGGGAGGCACAGGGCTGGGAAAAGCCTAGGAAAAGGTCAGTGCAGACAGGCTAGTGCACACACTCCCCTGCACTGGGAGCTCCACACCCGCCTACCCGAGCAGATCTGCAGCCCTGGGTACAGCCAGAGACAGCCCCAGAGAGGCAAGGGGTGCTGCGGGGGCCACACACGCCCAGCCTTCTGCTGGCAGCTGCTGTGCGCAGGCATGTGCACTCCACCCCGATGCTGGGGTAGATAAACAAGGACGTGGGGATGCAGGACAAAGCAGGATGCAGTGGTGGAGCACAGGGGGATGGAGCTGAGCAGCTATCCCATCTCCCCTGTGCCCGGCTTCCCCTGGCCCTGGCAGGTCCTTGTCCCTGCTGCTTGGCACGGTGAGGTGCATGGAGATGCTGTGCTCAGTGGCTGGTTTTAGCCCTGTGCTGCTGATCAGGGTTTGTGGTCGCATTTTTTCATTAACTATTTTTAATCCACATTTTGCCTATTCTCCGTTCAGCCTTTTCTCCTTTCCCCTCTCTAGGCAACAGAACATTAAAAAAAAAAAATGCACCGCAGTGTGCGGAAAGGAGCAGGATTGGTGGGAAGCCACAGGAGCTGGCAGCTGGGGCAGCACTAACACGCTGACGAGGGGTCCTGCAGGCCCTAAATTTTCCTGCTGATGCACAGACAAAATCGCAGGAGCAATCACCGAATTTGGTGTGGGTCAGGACACCCACGGCAGGCGCTGCAGGGGCAGGGTGCTGTGCCGCCGGAGGCGCGGCGGGGGCTGAGCAGAGCGGATGCTCCGTCCTCAGGCCATCCTGTGCGAGGGGAGCAGGCTGACTGACCCCCGCGGCCCCTGCTTCCCTCACCACCCCGAGGGAAGTGCAGTGCCAGGAAGAGGGGACCTGCAGCAGCTTTGGAGATGCACTTGCAACCAGGCAAGGTCACATACCCGACATGTCCTGGTTAAACAAAGCCATTTACCAACACCGTGTTGACACAGCAGAGCTCGGGACAGAGTCACAAAGGGCACTCGCACCAGGCCCCCGTAATACCCAGAGAACTCAGGAAGAGCTGGGACCGGGCAAAGTGTCCCCTGCTTCGGCCCCTCGGCCGAAAACCCACGGGCACCGCCGTGCCCACAGCAGGGAGACCACGCGTGTCCCATCAGACCACGGGCTGCTCCGGAATTGCTAAAATCGCTGGCCGAGGGCTCACCACAGCCAGGGCAGAGCGCAGGGGTGCTGTGAGGCTGGCGCACCCCCCAGAGCCTGGTTCCTCTCAGAGGAAACGGGCACAGCCCTGTTGGGACCCCGGGCCCAGAACACCCGGCACCCAGGGGCTCCTTGTCCAGCACCGGGGCGGCTCTGGGAGCTGCTGCTCTGGGGTCCCGGGGCTCAATTCGTGGCCCCGGGGTTGCTCAGTCGTCACTCGAATCCACATCCCCGCGACGGGACGTGCGACATCCCCAGCTCCGAGACCGCGGCTGTGGGCGCTCCCTGCCCGCCTCCCTCCCTTCCCCGTACCTGTCAGGGCTGGGCTCGCGGCGGCTCCCGAACGCATCTCGGGACCGGCGGGGACCGGGTCCGGAGCGCTCGGCGAAAACTTCAGCGGAGCCGCGACGGCAGCGGCTGTGGCGACTCGGGGGGAGGGACCGGCTCGGG
>VXBU01011467.1:30355-42351 GCA_013400315.1 Bombycilla garrulus | reverse complement strand
CAGCCGGACCGCGCCAGGTCCGAGGGAGCGGGCCGGAGCTCCGTTCCCCGGGAGGTTTCCCCAGTCCCAGCGCACCGCCCGCTCCTGCCGTGCCCCCGAGCTCGGACGGGGCTGCTCGGACCCTCAGGGACCCGGACGGATCTCGGCCGCGCCGCCCCGAGCCGCCTCGACACCCGCGCTCCGGCCGCCGCCGGCGGGGACGGGTCGGTGTTTGCAGCCGCTGTCCCGCTGCAGGAAAACACAGCCCAGAAAGAGCGACGCACCGGGACCGGCTGCTGGGGCTGAAGAGGGATCCGGGGAGCCCCGGGCCAGGGGGTGCCCTGTCGCGGCCTCCCGGCACGAACGCGTTTACCTTGGGCCATGCGGGACGTGTTGGCCGTGGCAGCACCGGTACAGCCCGCACGTACCCCAGGGGCCCGCTCAGCCCAGCCCCGGATCCCTCGGGGTCCCGCTCTTCGCGGCCGCCGCTGGCTGGAAGCCCCCGTGGGTGCGGGCAGAGGAGCCCGGGCACACGCTGGGACCTGCGGGGGTGTTGCCATTGCCACGAGGACTGGACCCACGGCCGCCCCGCTGGAGATGGCCCCGCACCCTTCCAGGTCAGGATGGGGGCTTTGGGAGAGGACTGGCGGCCCCCAGCCCTACTTGGTGGGGACAGAGACGTGCCCTGGGGGAGCCCCTGCAGGCAGCTGCCCTGGCAGAGGGCAGGGTGGGACCAGGGGGCAGCCAGCACAGACACGGCCACAGGCTGCTGCCAGCGCCGTGTTCTCTGATGCTCGAGAGATAAGCAGCGCCCTCGCACCGCAGCTGTGGGCGCTGTGCTCGCGGCTGTGTCTGGCACACGCTGTCCTGCCAGTGCGGCTGCTGCAGTTCAGCTGCCACAAGGTATGTGGTGAGAGGGTACGTGCACACCGGGAGCGCAGGGCTGCCGCAGCCGGTGGGACCACAGCACAGCTGGAACGTCCCTGCCACTGGCCACCGAGGGGCTGAGAAGGGCTCGGTGCTGCTGGGGGCCCACGGGGCTCTGTTTTTATGCCCCATGCATGGAATGGGGCTGCCTTTGCAGGACACAGAGCAGCACCTGCCAGCCCCAGGAGCAGTGCTGCAGGACGGGGGGATGAGGAAGCACAGCCTGGCAGGGCAGCCCCTGGCTACGTGTGAAGAGAGGGCCCAGCTCCCGGAGCGCTCACCTGCCCGTGGCCTTTGCTGCGGCTGGGCATAAGCCCAGAGTGCTAATGCCAGTCAGCATCATTAGGCCTCGTTAAGGTGATGAGCTTTCACTGCTCTGCTGTGCCAGTCTGCCTCTGTTCAGTCTGCCGGAGCCCAATTAGTGTCACATCCAGGAGGCAGCTCCCGCAGAGGTGACGGGCGCCCTTGGCACAGCCCTGCCCTGGAGCTGCTGTCCAGCTGAGACCAGGCACAGCTTGGCACAGGCCTGGCTGTGGAGCCTGCCCAAAGCTCTCTCTGCACACAGGGCCAGGGGTGCTGGGCACAGAGTGGGGTGAAGAACCCCTACTTGGCACAGTGCCAGGGGCCAAGCCTTGCTACCCTCTCTCAGCTCTGGGAGGCTCAGCTCCCAGCCCATGCTCTCTGCCACGGAAAGGGGGTGCAGCACCTCTCCCCTCCTAACAGGACAGCAGGCCCTGTGCCACCTTCACCCTTTATTATACATCAAGGTCTCAGATATTCCAGTTCTTTCATTCCTTGAGGCCAGCACACACAGGGGTGCACATAGCAGAGGGGCTGGTGCTCATAGCCCCACACACTGTGTGGTGAGGGGCTGTGAGGGGTGGGGTCTCACCAGCCCCAGGGCGAATGAGGCTGCAGAGTGGTGGTGGGGGATGCCCCCACAGAGGCCGGATCCAGTGTGGGGTAGGTGCACTGTGGTAAGCGAGTACTGGCATTACCAGGCCCTGCCAGAGCAAGGCCGTGTTCCCCACCACCCTTGGTATGAGGCACAGTCCATGAAGAGCCCAGCAGCCAGCGGTGCTGAGTTTTGGCCAAGCAGAAGCAGAGGGTGGGAGGCCAGGAGCAGGACAGGAGGTCCAAGCTGCACTGGGGTTAGGGAGGAGCACGGGTGCTAAAGGCAGAGGGAGGACAGGGCTCCACACACACTGCCCCAAGCCCCAGCCCCATGGGCCCTGTGACAAGGTACAAAGCCAGGCATCTGATCTCCTTACTCCCTGAGACAGCACAGTCCTGCTTCTGGGGCACATCAGGGACAAGGCTGAGGGGGCCAAGGACAGAACTCAGAGCCAGTAGAGAAGTGGGAGGACAAAACCTCCCCACAAAACCCCCAGAAGCAGTAATGCAGAGGCGGAGATGCTGAGAATGGGGGTGAGAGGAGAGGCGAGTTTGCGAGCAGGGCATTGGCCACAGGTGCTGGCAAGGCACAGGAGCACAGTTGAGAGGAGGGGGAATGGCACTGGCCCCAGAGAGCAGAGAGGGGTTCTGGCATCTTGGGGGTGACCCACACGCTCACCCCCCCTGGGGCAAAGCAGGGTCCCATCCCTCGGACTCAGGTGGTCACTTTGATCCCAAAATATTTGCGCAGCTGCTCCAGGAAGACAAAGGTGAGAACAGTGTGAGGAACGAGCCGGACAGCAGCAGGAACAAAGCCCTGGAAGGGGACATCAGGAAGGGGAAGAGTCAGTGTGTGCCTGCCACTGGTTGTCCCAGCAGCCCAACACCTCATACACGAGTGGGCAGGTGTGGGTCAGCCCTGGCCGGGCCGTGCAGCAGGTGCTGCCATATCACGGCACCATGGTGCACACCGGTCTCAGCACCAGAGCTAACCCCTCTGGCTCCTGCACTGCCCTTTGGGAGCTCATGGGAGCTCACACACAGCTGTGGTGCTTGCGCCCAGGCTGAGCCCCATTGAGGCCAGGGCTTGCAACAGCTGGGGGCAAAGCCCGGGCTGGGCAGACAAAGGCCCGATGGAGAAAGCAGCTGGGCTACCACAGCAGAACCTGGAAGGTCCCCTGCCCCAGGACTGTTCTGGGCCACAGCCTCTGCTCCCAGCTCGGCACAGCCTGCCCCACCCCATGCACCCCCAGCCAGGTACCTTGTAGAAGGCAAGTGGACCGAGCTTGGCAGTTTCCATGGCACAGTGGACGACGCCCTGGAGTGAGAGGGTGAGATGAGGTGGGAGGGCCTGGGAGGCAGAAGCTGGCGCATAGAGACGGGAGGACAGGCAGCAGCAAGGTGGGCAAGGTGGGCAACTCACCTGGTACTCTCCATGGGAGTTCATGAGGCGGGTCTTAAGCACATCCAGGGGCTGGCACAGGAATGTGGCACACAGACCCTGCAGAAAGTCGGCCACTGCTGTGGTCACTGCAGAGACTCAGAGCCATGCTGGGCCCTGACCTCAGGCAGGAGCCTCCCTGAGCCACAGTGCCTGGCCCTGCTCCACCGAGCCCAGAATGGCAGCTCTGGCAGCCCCAGCCTGACACTCTGAACCTGGCTGCAGGCAAACCCAGCCCCAGCTCTGCCCCCCAGACCCCAGCCCTACTCACAGCGATGAAGCTGGACAGGAAGTGAGCGAAGACATTGTCTGACAGCAATCCAGTTGCGAGAACCAGCTGCTTGGCCTGGTCATAACAGGAAAGCTGCAGAGACATGGTGAATCAGTGACATGCTCCCCGTTCCTTGCCACACCAGGGACCATCCTGCACCCTACCCCAGTCCCCTACTGCCCAGCAGAGCTGTCCTACCTGCCCAATGGTAACAAGGGCCCCACGGCCCGATGCCAACGATGCTCCTGAGAAGAGTTTCTTCAGGCCCTCTGTGGACAGACAGATTTGGATCAGCAGAGTTCTCTGCCATCCTCACCCTCCAATACCCCGGGAGCCTCCTTCCACACCCAGTCTGTGTCTGCAACTCCTCTCACAGCCCTGCTTGAAGCACACCACAGCAAACAGGCTAAAGGAGTAGGGAGTATTTCAAAACAGCACGACCTCCTCCCTGCCTCTGCTCATCCTCTGTTCCACCTGCTCCACCCTCCTGCGCTTTTCTGTTGCAGCTCCCAGCAGATCCCCTTTTCCCACCAAATATGTGCAGGCTGCCGGGCTCTGCCAGACTTTGCCCAGCTCCTGCCCCAGCCAGACGATGTGGAGATGCCAGACCCTGCGCTCCCCCGGACTCCCCCAGCCCCAAGGGCATCCCCCGGCCCCTCTCCCTGCCCCGGCTGAGCGACCTTCCAGGGTAAGCCCTGCCCCGGCACCTGCTAGGACACCGGAGCAGGCTCACCCGCACGGCTGGCATGGCCTCACCTTCCCGGAGGACACGGTACATGCCATCCAGGGCATGGGAATAACTGGAAGGAGCGAGAGGGGAAGGGGTCAGGNCGGGCCGTGCCGCCGGTGCGGTGCTGCCCTCCAGCGGCCCCGGGAGCGCCGGTCCCTTCCGACCACCTCCCGCCGTCCGGGCCCCGCCGCCTCCCACCCTCTGCCCCGGCGCCCCTCGCCCCGGCCCCTCACTCACTTGCGCCGCAGAGCCGGCGGCTGCTTCATGTCGTTCTGCATCCTAGAAGGCAGAGCACCTCAGGTGAGGGGGGAGCCGGTGCCCCACCGTCCCCTGCAGCACCGGGGAGCCCAGCACAGGCCAGTGGAATTGTGCTGCCGGTTTACAAAGGGCCAAGAAAGTTGCCTTTAGTCCCATTCCCCCTGAGGGTCACACATGGCTGGTGCTGTCACCAAAAAGCAGAACAGCTCTGGCCATCCTGGGCACAGAGCTCCTGACTCACTGACCACGGGGCAGGCTGGCCAGGAGAGACGTTGGGAGCACCCCAGCACTACCAACCACCCCAAATGCCATCGTGCACAGGCCAAAAGCCCCGGTCGTGCAGACAGAACTGACCTGACGTTCACCATGTCCGCTGGGGTCCCCACAAACCCACCAGTGAGACCTGCGGCCAAAGGAGAGCTGGGTCAGGGGCTTATCCATCCTCAGGGAGCCAGGGCCAAGGGGCCCACTGCCTCGCTCACCTCCTGTTGCAGCCAAGAGCACTTTCTGGTAGAAGGGGGGAGGCCCCTGGCCACCCAGGTGTTTCTTGGCGGTCTCATAGATGCCAAAGCGAGTCAAGGAATATGTCATCTGGATGAGGGTGAAATGAGCGACCGTGTCCCCGGCCCAGGGCAGCCTGTCAGCTGCAGCACGAGCTGCAGGAGCTGCAGGCGCTCACCTGCCGGCACAGCGAGGCACTGAGCCCGTTGTAGAGGGCCAGGAAGCCGTCGGTGCGGATCACGTGCATCGCCATCCCCGTCATCCGCATCTTCACCTCCTGCTGCGTCTGCAGGTGGACCTGGGGCAGAGCACAGCAGCGTCAGCCCAGCGCCAGGCTGGGCAGGGAGAGAAGCGCGCCCAACAGGTGTGGATTTGAGCACGTGTCGGGTTAACAGCACTCGCACCAACAGCTCTGGACACCTCACACCAGACTGGCCCAGCCTGGCACCAGCAGGGTGGAGGCGGTGAGGGACAGAGGAGTGCCCAGGCACTCCTGCAGCACCTCCCAGGCCCTGTCCTTCACAGCTGGCCCCAAGGAGAAGGGTGGCGCCTGCTCTTCCAGGCCACCTGGGGGTGGAAGGTGTGTGAGTGTGTGTGTCCAACAGTACGGGAGCACCCGGGGTGAGTTTGCTCAAAGGGATGCAGCTGGGCTGGTGAAATCACGGCTGTGCAATGCAGCAGGCCTCCAGAGCCACTCTCCCTCTTCCTCAGTACAAGAATCACACAGGAAGGAAGAGAACCCCACAGCTGGCCAGGCACTCCCCTCCCTGCCCGTAGCAGCCACACGCTGCCCAGTGTCACCAGGGGCAACGGCAGCAGGCACAGAAGACGGCTGGGACAGGGGAGCTGTGTGGGCTGACACTGGAGCATGCTCTGAGCACTGCGGAGACCACATGTGGGTGAAAGGCCCCAGGAGATAAGGAGGGCAAAGGGCTGCTGTCAGGAGATCAGGCCCAGCTCCCACTCCAGAAGCCACGTCACAGCCGGGTCGTGGGACACGCTGCAGGACACTGGGAACAGTCACTGTCTCCCACGTGGGGCAGCAGCAGGGGTGCAGGGGCCTGCCTGCAATCCCCACAAGTGAGTTTCGGATGTCAGGGACCAGAGCTGGTGGCTGTTCACAGCCTGGGGAAGATGAATCGGGCAAGGCAGGCAGAGCCACGCAGGGACACGGTCCACTGCCTGCAGTCCCCGCTCTGCAGGAAGGGCAGGCAGGCATGGCACAGGCTGGCCGGGCTCTGGTCACCGCTGGTCGCTGCAGGGCCAGCAGCCCGTGGGTGGCCAGTGGCTGCACAGAGGTGGCCTAAGGGCACAAGCACTCCGCAGGTAAGCTGGCTAGGGCCTCTTCCTGCGGCCAAGGTCCAGCGGTGTGATAAAGTGCCCTTCGTCCCCTGCTCTGCCAGATCCCCCTTGTGCCTCTCCAGGCCTGGCACCAGCCTCTGTGGCGGAAGTCTTGGCCAAAGGCAGGTCTGCATTCAATAATCAGGCATGAATCCTCTGGTAAAAACAGCTGGCTAGGCTGTGCTGCTCTCAGGGGCAGGAGTGCAGGGGCTGCACATCCACAGGACAGCATGGGGATGCAGCCCAAATGTCACAGCCATCGCACTGGCTCAGACACAGACCTCGAGGCAGGTGCCAGACTAATTCCCTTTCTTAGCACCTTGCCAGGGCATCCCCCGCAAGCTCCCACGGGCTGGCAGCCACCTCCACTGGGCAGACAGGTCCAGCTGGACAAGGCAACAGACCGAGCACTGGGGAGGTGGCACTGCCCTGCCAGGGCTGGCTCCTCTCCTGGGCCTGTGCCTGGAACATCTTCCTCTCCCTCCACGCCATGGGGTGGGAAGGGTCTGTCTGTCCCAGCCTCACCCACGGGCATGGCCCCGGGAAGGGCAGGTCCTGTCCTGGGCTGCCCCTTCCCTCCCCCTCCGCAGCCTGCTCCGCTGCCAGGCCCGTCACCGCTTGGCTGGCACACAAGGCTCTGGGCAGCGCTGGCATTTGCCCCATCTGTGGGTGCTGGCAGCACAGGGCTGCGCGCGGCGCCCTTTGTGCGGGAGCAGGCCTGCCAGGTCATCCGCGGCGCCTAGGTGACATCTTGGCCGGAGGGCTCAGAGCCCAGTGGGCCAGTGTCCAACGCTGCTGGCCCCAGAGTCACTGCCATATCCAGGCAGGGCTGGCCAAGGCACCCTCCACAGCTCCTAGTGCTGGCACCCCGAGCTCCCCAGACCCCTCAGCCACACATCTCCCCACACCCCTGGGCTGGGTCTGGGAACCCCTCAGACATATGCCTGCACAGCCATAAATCAGCTCCTCAGAATCGACCCCCAACAGCTGTTTCCCCAAACCTCTACAGCTGTTCTCCAGCTCCCTTAGCTGCTCGGGACCCCCACAGCCATTCCCTATCCCTTCACAACCGCTCCAGGGAGCTCAGGTCTGCTTCCCAGAACCCCATAGCAGCTCCCTCAGTTGCTCCAGGACCCTCACAGCCACCCTCTCCCCTCCTGTGGCAGCTGTACCTCAGAGCCAGTCCTTCAGCTGCTCCGGGATCCTCAGAGCAGCTCCTCATCCCCTCGCAGCCACTCCGAGTCCCCCCAAGCCATTCCCCATCCTCTCAAAGCTGCTCTGGGACGATCACAGCCGCCCCCCCCACAGCCAGGTCCCCCAGAACCGGTCCCGCAGCCACTCCAGGACGCTCCGACCTACTCCCTGTCCCCTACAGCCGCTGCCCACGCTGCAGCCCAGTCCCCTACAGCCGCTCCCGGGACCCTCGGAGCGCCTCCCCATCCCTTTACAGCCACTTCCAGTCCCCCAAAGCCGCTCCAGGACCCTCAGACCTACTCTCCGCTCCATCGCAGACTCTCCAGGACCCCTACAGCCAGTCCCAACTCCCCCTGCCCTCCTCCCCATCCTCTCACACCCTCTCCGGGACCCTCCCAACCACTACCAGCCCCCCGCAGCCGTGCCCCCAACCCCTTACCAGCACCAAGCCCCCATAACCTCCTCCCGATCCCCTGGCAGCCCCCCCAAAGCACCGCAAAACCATTCCCTCGCCCTCCATCCCCCGAAGGCCGGCGCTCGCCGCGGCCCCCGTCACCTTCAGCAGATCCAGGGGGTGCGTGCAGCAGGCGGCCCCGCAGGACGCGAGGCCGCCGAAGTACCAGCGCGACACTCGCTGCTCCGCCATGGGCGCCGCTTCTGCCACAGGCCACGCCCTCACCGGGACAGCACCACGCCCCCTCCCGTTAAGCCACGCCCTCTCCCGGTACCGGAAGGGGGTGGGGTGGGGCGGGCCCGGGGGCCGCATCTCCGAGCCTGCGGCGAGCGCGGCAACCACAGGCTTCAGGAATGCTCGTTCCCACGCCACACACATCACCGGTTCCAGCCCGGGGAAGTGGTTCTTGCCATGAATAATTAACAGGGATTAATTAATGGGGAGGTGAAGCCATCAGCCAAACGCAGAGTGAAGAGGTGGGGCAGGCACAGGTACTAACGGCAGCGTTACCAGCATGCACACACGGAGCGCGGGATAATCAGCGGCTCCACAATGCTCCTTCCCACCCCGCACGCATCTCCACAACCTGTGCAAGTGTGCTCTTCCGGCTAATAATTAACAGAGAGGTAAGACCATCAGCAAAAGGCAGGGTAAGGAGGTGGGTGATGAGCTGGTACAAACTTCCAGCGCCTGAAGGGAGCCTACAAGAAAGATGGAGAGAGACTATTTACAAGAGCATGTCATGACAGGACAAGGGGGAATGCCTTCAAACTCAGAGTATGTTTAGACTGGATATTAGGAATAAACTTTTGGCTGTGAGGGTGGTGAGGCCTTGGCACAGGCTGCTGTGAAGAGAAGCTGTGGCTGCCCCATCCCTGGAAGTGTTCAGGGCCAGGCTGGACGGGTCTTGGAGCAACCTCACCTAGTGGAAGGTGTCTCTGCCCTCAGCAAGGGGCTGGGACAAAATGATCTTTCAAGGTCATTTCCACCCTAAACCATTCTGATTCCATTAAACGGGGAGCATGGCGATAATTGGCACTTGAGAAAGATGAATCATTTTACATTATTTTTTTTATATTTATAAGGTAGAGTTCATGGTGATGGCAGGAAGTGCCCAACCATACAGCATTCTTCGGGAGAGTACTCCCACTGCGCCACACGCACTCGGAAAGGTCCGGAGCCCGGCTTGGGCAGCAGCTGCAGCACCAGTCTCTCCACGGCAAGACTACTCCAGAACAACAGTCCCTCCCGCCGCCTCCAGCGCGGCTTTGATCTTCTCTGCTTCCTCCTTGGAGGCATTCGCCTTGATCTCCTGCGGAAGGGACTCCACCAGCTTCTTTGCCTGCGAGAGGGACAAAGTACAAAGCTTGTAAACAGGCTTTCACTAACTGGATTATTGGATTTAGAGCCATGATCCTGACCTCTGCTTAAGCCAACCGTGGAAACTCACTGACCAGCACAAACCCTGACACTTACACTTGAACTACAGCACATCCCGGCAGAAGGCAGCAAGTGGTGACACACCTGCTGGGAAACCTTTCCCTGTGACGTACTGCTCTTCCACTCTTCCACCATGTGCTCCCAGATGTGCACCCCAGCCTGCACAGGTGAGGGGGCAGGCAGAGCCCTGTGCAGACCTGCAGAGGCAGGACCCGGCTGGCACTGGGCTGCCTCTGCTCAGTGACAGTGTTTTGTTTCACATTCTTGTACCAGCAGGAGGGGAGGCCAGTGCAGGGTTTGGACACAACCACACTGGCTAAAACAGAGCTCCAGCATAGACTACTTGACAACACAGAGTTTTCACATTTTGAGGGACTTTTAAAGCAAAGCTACTGGTACTAAGCAGCACTGCAATACTTAAGGCAAGCTGAAAAACTGTTGAGCTAATTCAAAGAATTTACTGCAGAGCTGCTATGGAGAAGGAAGTGAGCCCAGGGGCTGAAGCTGCTCTTGCATGTAGCAGCTCTCTTCCACAGCACTGCGAGGGTTTAGCACCCACTGGACTGGCCACTGTGCTGGAAGAAGGGTTTTGTCCTTTTGATTCCTGATGGGTTCAATGCCTACGTATCCGTGGTGGCAGAAAAATGCCTTTTTTTGCTGGGGTTAGAAGGTACAATGTGTGGGCAGTGCTCAGTGGAGCAGGAATGCCTTTGCTCACCAGGACACGATTTGAACAGGAGCCTGTTCAGGTTCACTGCAATGAGGACAGGCAACACAACACACGTTATTAATTTCTAAACTCTGCTCAGCAAGGTGTGACTCCATTCTAAAGCAGCCCCAGTGAAGAGGAGCAGCTGTTCCTGGTGTTCAGTGGGAAGAAGAACAGACCCCAAGCCAAGTGGGACCCACACAGCAGCAGCCATGGGGCAGAGGCAGCATGCTCCCAATCCAGCTTGAGCCCAGGGCTGGTGGTGACTGAGGGTAAACATCTGCTGGGCAGCTCAATGAGCTTCCTGAAGTGCAGCCAGCTTCGGTCTGCTGTGCGCTGATCACGCACCTGTCTCATCAGGCAGCTGTTGCCACAGGACTGATGTTTGGATCCCAACAGTGCCCAAGATAATCACTACATGTGCTTCCCTCCCTACTGTGAGCAGCCCTACAGGCCATGGGCAGATCCCCCGACAAACCTCGTAAAAAACACCTTGACTGGATAGCAGTACAATTTACAATAAAAGAGCTTCAGCTCCACTCTGAACACGACCTCTGCAGGTAGAACCTCCACAACTGTTTTGTGTTGTGCCAGCGTTTCACCCGAAGTGCAGGGCTGGGGTACATCACACCTGGGTTTGCCTGCAATAACTGGCACCTACGAACAGCTCATCCAGCAGGTGCCACATGCAAAGCTAAGCTCACTTAGCATCATCTCTCCAGTTAATTATCTGCTGATTGTGTCCATTACAGAGTTTGGTATTTTCATGTTTGCTTGCGACCGATAATAGATGAACAATTTCCAGAGGAACCAAGGTGACAGATAATTATCCCCATGGGACAGCCAAACGTGTACCTGTGCCACTGACTTTTTCTGCTGCCTTTGCAATGCAGCAATAAGAATGGATCAGAAGATTATCTGCAAACACTTGTGCTCTTCTGGGCTACAACAGGAGCAGACACTGCAATGCTCAACGTTGCAGCTGGAATGCTGGAAAGTGCTACTATTGACCCCAAGATATGAAAGCATCACCCTGTGGGGAAGTGCACCGCATTACGTGCTTCAGCAGTAGCAGCTTCATCACCCAACATGCTGAGCCCACATCCCAGGTCAAAGCCTGAGCTCAGACACTGCCCAGGGCTGAGGCACATCTCCTCCAAGGAAAGCAGCAGCACCACCTATAAAATGAAGCGCCCTGAAAAGAGCTGGAAGCCTGGATTGCAAGATGTGTGAATTGGAGAGAGGCTCATTTAACTTAAGAAATATATTGGCTTTGGGAAAGGCAAGCCAAACCCAGCTGTAGCAAGGGATGCTGGCTACTCCTGAACTCTGCAAGAAAGCTCATAGCAACTCTCAGGTTTGGAGAAGCTGAGGCTGGCACGGACGTCTCTGAGTCCTTTGCTCTGAGCCTCCTTCTTCATCCCCTGCTTCTGACAAGGGAAAACACCAGACAAAGGTGCAACCAAATCCTGTTCCCTAGGTCTCTGCACTGAGAGACACAAGCAGACTGTGCTTCTGAATGCACAAATCCAGGCTCCCTTTGAACAGAGAGCTGAGGCTGCTGGACCTGGGGGCAACATACCAGAGCCTGGGGCAGCACCTCCTCACCTGCACGAGGTTTATTCCTGGCACGAAGTTCTTCACCTCCTTGATCAGCTTCACCTTGTCAGTGGCCTTCAGCTCTGTCAGCCGGACGTTGAAATGAGTTTTCTCTTTCTTGAGCCGGACCTCCACCTCCTCCTCCTGGAAGCAGCCAGAGTGCGGTGAAGCCCCGCGGCCGAGCCCACCGGCCGAGCCCGCCCCCGCGGTCCCCCTCCCGCCCCTCCCGGTACCTGCGGAGCCGCCTGGGCGGGCTGG
>VXBU01011467.1:0-20432 GCA_013400315.1 Bombycilla garrulus | reverse complement strand
GGGGCGCTCCCCGCCCACCTGCCTGCTGCTGGGGGCGGCGGGCGGCGGCAAGAGCCTCCTGGTGCGGCGGCTGCGCCATATCCGTGGGGCACGGGGGCACCGGGGAAGCGGGGAGGGACGGGGAGCGGGGGCCGGGACGGGAGCCGCGCCGCCCGCGCCGCCGTTTCGTTCCCGGAGCCGCCGTGTCCTTAACGCAATGCACAGCTGAGCGCCGAGGAGCCCGCGGAGCTGGGCGAGCCCCCGGCCACGCTGCCCACGGTAGGTGCGGCCCGGCGGGGTTGAGGGGCACCGGGCCGGCCGCGGGGCTCCGGGCACGGCCGCAGCCAGCCGGGCGCCTGTCCCGCAGGTGGGCACCAACCTGACGGACCTGCGGCTGCCGCGGAGGGTGACCGTGCGGGAGCTGGGCGGCTGCATGGGCCCCATCTGGCCCAGCTACTACAGCGAGTGCAGCGCTCTCCTGGTGAGCAGCCCCGGGAGCCCGGCCCGGGCACGGCCCGAGGGATGGACGCGGAGAGAGGGGAGAGGGGCTGGGGTCGGTCGGTCCCCTCGGTTTTGCTCTGTTCTCTGGTCCATCCCGGCCCGGCCCGGGGTTGCTCTCGGCACACCCGCACCCTGCTTTCTCTTCTTCCCTCCAGTTCGTGGTGGATGCCTCCAACCCCACCCAGGTCTCCTCATCCTGCATCCAGCTGCTCTCTGTCCTCTCTGCAGCGCCGCTTGCCTCTGTGCCCGTCCTGGTCCTCTTCAACAAGATGTGAGGAGGAGGAGGGTCACCCGAAGGGTGTGGGTGTCAGGGAGTAGCAGCTGTGTTCTGCTGCACTGCCCAGGCTGGAGCCCCCTGAGCCGGGCAGGGGAGCCATCGCAGCTGGCTGACACAGCTCCCCTCTCCCCACTGCAGTGACCTGCCGTGCTACATGTCACTGGTGGAGATGAAGTCGTTGTTCCGAATGCAGGACATCGTGTCCTGTGCTACGCAGCCCATCACGATGTTGGAGACCAGCGCCCGCAATGGCACCGGCCTGGCTGATGTCCTGCAGTGGCTTCGCACCACCCTCAAAGATCCCTGCTGACCCAAACCCTGCCAGCTGCCTGTGGCAGTCCAGGACAATCCTGTCACAGAAGGAAGTGGCAAAGGAACAGCTGTCCTGCCTGAGGCTGGGAGCAGAGCCCAGGACAGTGCCTTGGGCTGTTGATGGACTGGATCCCTGTGGGACTTCCCAGTAAAACTCCCACCAAACTGTCCAGGCTGGTGGCTGCCCTGTGCTCTGAGGGAAAACCCTGGGCTTTTGGGGAAAGGACAAGCAGAAGCCACAGAGACCAGATCATGCTGGCACCTCCAGGCACAGGAGGGGTTTGAGGCTGCAGCAGTACCTGAGCTGAGCTGAGCATGGCAGGGGTGGGTAAGGGCCCGTGGGTTTAAGGCTGAGTGCACGTGGGGCTCCCGCCAGCAGCTCTGGCCATGCAAGCCTCATGCCAGCGCAGGCACAGTAGGGCCACCTTGGGGAAGATGTGGGTGGCCTGGGTGGATGGCAGGAGCTAGGGCAAGGCCAGTGACTGGGGTGCTTCAGTCGGGGATGTCACAAGCTGCAGGAAGTACCGGCCCACAGCTGCTCTCCAGCATTCACCCAGGCTCAGGCAATCTCAGAAAGGGTCAAGCTAGAATGGATCACAGTGGGTCACCTGGACATGGCACAGGATTGTATCCAGTTCTGGACTATCGCCAGTGAGGAAGATGCCACACCCTCTCTGGGCAATCTCTGGTGCCAAGGAGCCCAAGCACACCCTGACACTGCTGCTGAGTCACCCCCACAAACAGCACTGACACACCAACCCTACCTGCCTGCTTCCAGCCCAACAGGTCCAGACACCAGCCAGAGCACTCCTGCACAGCAGCCTTTAATGGGCCAGGTCAGCCTGAGCCCAGAGTCCCTGCCCAGCCCAGCCCACAGCATCACGGTGATTCTTCCAAGTCCGTCCCAGCACCCAGTCCAGTGGGTGCAGGGCTGCTGGGAGTGGTCCAGTGACCTTGTTGGTGGGACTGGAATCAGCCAGCTGCTCTTCTGCTGAGCCAGGCACTGGGCTGGAGCTGAGTCCATGCCTGGCAGCTCCTGGCTCCACGCCTGCTGTCCTTAGGTAGTGTGAAGGTGGTTGTGGAGAAAGCTCTATGGTCCCCAGAGGATTCTGAGAACAGCCCAAGGCACACTGGCAGGAGGGAAAGCTGAAGAGCTGTTCTCTGTGCGTAGTGAGCCCCCATGGAGCAGGGTTGTGTTGGTGAGGCAGTCCTGCATGGAGCTGTGCCCTGGGGTGTGACAGCAGTCCTGGTCCTGTCCCTACTGCATTCCACCAGCTCCAGGCAGCAGGAGCATCTGCATCGCTGCGATGCAGCATTCCCAGTCATGTGCCCCAATGGGTTCTTGACCATGGCAAGAGGGGAGGATCTTCCCCAGCACTTCCAGCGCTGTGTAGTAATGGACAGATTCAGTCCCAGCTGCAAGCAGAGTCCGTTCCATCCCATTCCTTCCTGCAGAGCTTGACAGTAAGAGGACAGAGCCCCCAGGATCCCACATGAGAGAGGGGACTCTCAAGTGTCATCTCTCTCTGGGTCCTTGTCCCAGACCTGCCTCCATCCTCTTCCCTGTCCCTGGGCCTCAGTAACACCAAGGGTCGTGCATCCCTTGGGACAGGCAGAGGAGCATCCGTGCACGTGGCTGAGCCCTGGGTGCCCTGGCAGCCCCTCCCCACTGCCCTTCGTGCTGGCCTCACCTGGGACTCAGGAACGTCTGTGTCTCTGCTCGTAAACGGAGTGAAGCTTCTGAATGAGAAACACCTTATCTTCCCCTTCCTGCAACACCACAGACAGTGCAGTGAGCAGCAGCAGTGGCTGAGTGGCAGCCCTGGGGCTGGACCAGGCAGGGAAGCAGCGGGGATGGGCAGGGGCGGTGCTCACGCACGTTGACAATCTGCTCCTGGAGCAGGCAGATGACCCTCTGGCGGCCTCTTACCACCTGGATGTTGAAGTAGATCCCAGCTCTGCAACGACAGCAGGATGGGATGGTGGCAGCCAGGCAGGAAGCTGAGGGATACCGTGCTCCTGGCACTGGGATGGGGCACAGGGCTCTGGCAGTGACACCTTGGCTCCCAGATCCGCTCAGGGCTGTGACAAAGTGAGGGCCTGGGGTTCAGCCTTGGGTTCGGGTCCATACTCACATCAGGGCCAAGGACACGAAGAACAGGAGGTAGGTGTTCTCCAGCAGCTGGTGGAAGACCCAGGCAAACCAGCTGACGTTGGGGTTGGACTCTTCCAGCACTAGCATCCACCTCTTCCCTGAGTCATAGATGGTTTCCAGCCCCCGGAAAGGACCACAGGTTTCTGATGGCCGTACCCTGAGCAAACAGACCAACAGGGTGTTCAGAGCAACCCAGCAACTATGGCCCCAGCCCAGAGCACTGCCTGTCTCAGATGTCCAGCCCTCCAGGGACCCAGCTCACTGTGCCCAGCATCCCCAGGGCTGGACAAGGGAATCCTCATGCCTGCCTCCTGCACCAGGAACAGTGGGAGGAATTGAGCACAGGCCCACAGCTGGGAGGCACCTCCCTTGCCTGGGGCAGCACCTCACAGCCTGCAGAGCTGGGGGATGCCAGGGACAGGGGCCATGGTCTCCCCAGCCCCTCCTTCTCCAGGCAGCCAGGGGTCCTGTGCCCTGAGGCGTGGCTGGTGGGTACTCACAACCAGATGGTGTAGGAGAGGAAGGCAGCTGCACCCATGAAAGAGGGGAAGCACAGCAGAGTGATGAAGATGGTGCTCATGCGTGACGCTTGCCAGGGTTTGCTGGGGGACTGGCAGTTCCGCATCAGGCTGGTCTGTGGATAGGGAACAGTGTCCTGTGGGCTGCCAGCTCCTGGAGAGCAGTCCACACTCTGCTGTCCCCTCCCTCCATCCACTGGGAGCCCAGTGAGCTCAGGGACAGCCTGTCCCCAGAAACCCCTACTCAGTTCCACAAGGAGGAGGCTGTTCCATGTGGCACTACTGCTGCAGCTGAGGCTGACGGTGACAGGGCAGAGTGTCACTGCAGTTTCACCCCGTGGGGAATTGCAGGGGATGGGGAGAATCACACCTTTTTGATATAGAACAACAGCAGCAGCTTCAGCATCTGCACAGCTGGCAGGAGCGGAGCGAAGAGAACACCCAGCCTGGGAGAGGGGAAAGGTGAGCTTGCCTGGGTCTGAGCCCCAGGGGAGACAGTGGTGGGCACAGCTACAGCACCCACAGGGCTCCTGGGGACTACAAGGCATTTGCCAGGAGAGGAAGGAGCCATACCAGGCAGAAACATCTCACCAGGTCAGGGTCTGCCCATAGATCAACTCCAGCACATTTCGGGCGATATCAAACTCTGGCCTCTGCTTTGTCCTCAGCCTCTTCTCCAGGATTAGCCTGAGTACAAGTGGAACTCTGCTCTCACACTGCCTGGGGGGACTTCACACACCACCTTGCTCCTCTGATGGCAGCAGAGCCTGGTGCACCAGAGAGCTGGGACCATGCAGGGATGCCACACTGGTGGGGGGACACGCCTTGGGGTACGTTACCTCCAGATCAGCTCCCCAAAGAGCGTATCCAGCAAGGTGAATATGAAATCCATCACCATGAAGCGATACAGGTCCTGCCCCACACACGTCTCCCAGCACTGGGGAGACAATCAAGTGTGACATAGAATCACAGAATGGTTGAACCCTAAAGCTCGTCTCTTTCCCCACCCTGCCATGGGTAGAGACACCCTTCCACTAGACCAGTCCAATCTGTCCTTTAACAGTTCCAGGGATGGAGCACCCACAGCTTCTTTGGGAACCTATGCCAGAGCCTCACCACCTTCACAAGGAAGAATTTCTTCCTGATATCAAATAGAGAAGTTGCCACCAGCTCCTTGCACAACCCCCTGAGCCCAGACCTCCATGGCCCTGAGGCAGTGGTGCTGACCTCCTCTGTCGAGCAGATAGTGCTCCGGCTGAGCCACTGGTAGCACAGCAGCATGAGAACCAACGTCTTCAGGATGAGGTTCCTGGGGAGCAGGAGCAGTGCCAAAAGTCCCTGAGCCCAGGGGATGGAGGGGCTGAGCCCCACAGATGGGGTGCCCGGCCCCAAAGCCTCCCTGCCCGCCACAGGTGCAGAACCAGCCAGGCAGCCCACCTGATGATTGCCACGAAGACCTGTGTCACTGGGGAGTCCTGCTTCTCCCACAGAGCCAGCAAGTTGTACAGGTGGGGCATCAAGGCGTTGAGGAGGGACACCACAAAGGGCAGGACCAACAGAATGGCTTCTTGCTGCCATCTGCCCTGTGCTTTTTGCTCCTCCTGAACCTGGTCAGCAGGTACTGGGGTGAGTGCACAGCTGTTGGCAGCCAGGTGTGGTGACCTGGGGAGCACAGCAAATCCCCAGGCCAGGAGCAGAGCTGCAATGGGGCTGTCCCTGCCTCTGTCCCCAGTATCCCAGCCCTGTCCCTCCAACCCCAGGGCAGGGGATCCTGGGGTGAGAGGCGGCACTCACCACGTGCATGTGCTGCGAGAAGTAGTGCACAGCCAGCGCGCAGCCCAGCGCCGAGCCCAGCGCCAGGAGCCAGGCCAGCAGCACCACGATGTGGTGCACCAGGCACTGGAAGCAGCTCTGGGAACGGGAGCGGGAGCGCCGCTCCACCAGCAGCTCCTGCAAGAGAGCAACAGCAGAGCTGCCAAATGCACTTTGAGTCCAAAGCAAGCTTTTGTCCCCCTGCATTGCAGCAGGGCCCAGAGGGTGATGGACAAAGCACTAGTGCAAGGTTGGGGTCCGGGGTGTTTTGCATCGCCCAGCTCCTCCACCTTTAACTGGGTGCAGATGTTCTCGCACTGCAGCTTCACCGAGCGCCTCTGGATCACCTTGAAGTCCCAGGTGCAGAAGACTTTGATGGCCAAGTCCCCTGTGGAGCTTCTCACACTCTCCCGAAAGGAGCGGGACACACTGCAGCGAGGTGAAGGGATCAGGGACTGGGGCTGGGTGAAGGGGAAGGCTGGCAGTGCCACAGGCGCTGCTGACCCACCTGTACACCAGCAGGATGCAGGTGACGAGGAAGGAGACCCCAATACTGAACAGGTAGGCCAGTGGCAAGTTGTAGGGGAGCGTGGGGGCTGTGAGGGGGCACACGCTGCCCTTAGGGCTGGAGGTGCAGGGGTCGTTTAGGGTGACGTTGCTGTAGTAGCCATAGTACAGCAGGGAGTGCGTGAAGTGGCCCTGCAGGAAAGCACACGGTGACCTTGGCAGTGCTCACAGCGTCCCGCTTAGCCTGGCACCTCTGTGCCAGCCTCAGGGACACAGAGCCTTGGGCTGGAGCAGCTCCACCTTGTGCACCCACAGCACCGGTGGTCCTGGGGCCCAGGCTGTGCCAGGGCAAGAATTGGGGTATTATTACAGTGGGAAATGGGGCTGCCCCACAGGCTTGGCACAGCCCTTGAGCTTGGGGGAACCATGCTTACCGCTCCTGTGAGGAGCTCGAGGCCAGTGAAGGGCTGGGCACTGGCTGATGCAGGGGGGTACACAGCCTGCAGGACCACCACGAAGGCCAGGAGGATGAAGAATGAAATGAAGTTCAACATAAGGAGTGTCTTGAGGAAGAGGAAGTAGGAGAGAACACCAGAGCCAAAGCGGCCACCAATCTGCTTCAGTGTGTAGTGCCAGGGCTGCGCCGTGCGGAGCAGGGAGAGAAGCCTGTATGAGAGACCTCGGGAGCCCTGGGGAGAGGAAAATGGGGAGAGCAGTGGGGCTGGAGCCTGCACTGGAGCCCTCACAGCCTCCCTTGTGCAGACCTTGCCCTGACTTACGAGGGCGATGCAGAGCTTGGACCAACCACAGGGTGAGAAGGGGGCCCAGCGATGGGCGTGCTGCCTCAGCGGGCCCCTCTGCCTGCTCAGCTGCCGCCTGCCCACAAGAGAGGGGTGTCAGAGGGTACCACAGCTCCTGGGACCGCGCTGGCTGCAGGAGTCCTGCTAGCTGGCGCTGATGGAAGGGGTCCTACCAGAGGATGCGTTTCTCCGCCAGGCTGAGGGGCATGGTGAGCAGCATGTGGCTGCACTGGCTGGGTGAGAGGCTCAGCAGCTCCTTCACCAGCAGGCACCGCTTCTCTGGGGCACAAGGGGCTCAGTGGGACACGGCTGGCCAGGTCACAGCCTGCCTGTCCCTAACCCGGCGCAGTGACAGTGGCCAGCACTGCCTTCTCACAGTCTGGGGGATGCTCACCTTCCAGCGTGGCCCTGGTGGGGTCAGTCTCCAGGTCGTAGTGGCGCAGGCTGGGCCGTGCCGCACGGGAGAGCTGCTGCAGGGGCGGGCGGGTGCTGCGGCGCCGCAGCTGGGCCGTGCGGTTGCATGTCTGGGAGATGATGGCCCCAAGGTTGCGTCCTGTGGATCAGAGCAGAGCAGGGGCTGGGCGGCCGCGGGAGAGCAGGGCAGCTCTCCAAGGGGCTCTGGGACCTGGGGAAGGGTGGGAAAGTGGGAAGCACCTACCGATGGTACGGCTGGGCATGCTGGCCAAGATCTGCAGGGAGGCAGAGGAGTATCTGGGGTGCTCCTCACCTTGCCCAGGCTCTGGCCAGGCCACGGGACAGGCATCTGGAACAGCCAAGCGGGCTGGGGACTCTGGGAGGGGGAAGGCAGGATGCAGAGAGTCCATGGCTCATCCCTGTGTCCCTGCTGCTCTGCTCCAGCACACAGGCTAGGTGTGTGTTCTTCCCAGAGCACCCCCTTCTCCAGGGACGCTTTCTGTGTTCCCAATATCTGGTCTGCCCTGGCCAAGGCATCAGCAGGCTCATATGAATGCTTTGGCCACAGCATTGACATGTGACATGTGACACAGCTGGCCCAAGCAGAGGGATGACCCTGGGCACACACGCTGTCCCCAGCCTGCCCCAGCTGAGGCTGCAGTGCTTTACCTCTGCTCCTCTCCTGCAGCTCCAGATCTGCCTCGATCAAGCTGCTCTGCTCCAGGATGAGCTGGTGGAATGAGGTGTGCAGGGCTCTCTCGTTGTCGGGACTGGGCTCCTGGCTGCAGGAACGCAGGGACACGGTGGCACCGACACCTGGTGCCTGCAGGGCGCAAGGTCGCAGCCTCGTGCCCCCGGGATGCAGGTTNGGGGGGGGGGGGGGTCACACTCACCCATCGCTCTCGGTGCCCTCGGGGACGTGGAGGGTGATGGAGGGCGGCTGGGACATCCTGCGAGCCGAGCGGTCCCTCCTACACGGGAGGAGTACCTTGGTGAGCAGACGGGCACCGGTCCCGGCCCCCGCCGGCCCCCGCTGACCACGGCTCTCCCGGGTTCCGCGGCTCCCCCGCGCTGCCGGCCTGCGGGACGGGGATGGAGCCGGAGCCGCTGAGTGCGAGGTCGGGGGCAGGCGGGAGCGCGGAGTCTGCGGGGCTAAACTGGGACTAACTCTGGGTCCAGCCCAACCGGGCTTCAGGAAGGAAGAGACGGCGGATGGGGCGGTACCGCCGTCGAGCGGGTTCCGCCCGCCGTCCCGGGACCCTTCGGGCCAGGCACGAAGCCTCCGAGCACCGGAGCTCGGCTCGGGAAGGGCCCGGGCTGGCTCTAAGAAGGCACATCGGAGCAAAGACCCCCGTGCCCCACGCCGTGTTCCCCCGACCAGGGCCGTCTCCTTTGTGCTCTCCCTCCTCCACCGCCCTCGGGCTCCGCAGTTCCCCCGGGGAGGGCTAAGGCTCCCTGGGGCAGGTGGCCCCGGGGCTCCCCGGCGCTCCCGCCGCCTGCTGTCCGGGCCGTGCGTCGCGAGGGTGCGGATCCGCGGGGAGAGCGGGGGCTACCGAGCCCTGTCCGTCCCGTCCCTCTTGCCGCCGCCCGGTACCGGGTGGGGGCGGCGGGCGCCCCCCGAAAGCCTCTGTTTCCCCTCGGCTGCGCTCACCGGGTGCCGTCTGCGGCCGAGGCGTGGGGCCGGCGCTCCCGTTACACGGGACGGAGCGAGGTCCCGGGATACGGTGCGGGACCAGCGCGGCGCTCTGTGCCCGGGCGGGGGAGCCCCGGTCCCGCCGGACCCAGCCGCACGCTCCGCCCCGGCGCTGCCGGGCCGCAAGGGCCGCCCTCCCGGGGCGGTGCCGCGCAGGAGCGGCGGCGGAGCGCCATGGAGGGCGGCGGAGGCGCCTACGGGGCGGCCAAGGCCGGCGGTGCCTTCGACCTGATCCGCTTCGTGCAGCAGCCGCAGGTGCTGACGCGGATCGTGAGCGCGGTGAGTCGGGCCGGGCCGGGTCGGGCCGGGCCAGCCCCGCCGGGACGGCGTCTCCCCGCCGCAGGCCGGTGGCCCTCACCTGCCGGGACGGGCAGCCCCCAGAGGGCTCCCCCCGGGCTCGGTGCCGCCCACCGGACATCGGCTCCGCCCCGCAGGTCTTCGCCCTGGTCGTGTTCGCCTGCCTGGTCGGGGATGGCTACGTGAACCACTCCGATGACTCCAAGCTCTTCTGCGTCTTCAACCACAACGCGGACGCCTGTCGCTACGGCATCGGCATCGGCGTCCTCGCCTTCCTCGCCTGCATCTTCTTCTTCATGGTAGACGTCTATTTCCCCCAGATCAGCAACACTACCGACCGCAAGTACCTGGTCCTGGCCGACCTCGGCTTCTCAGGTACCCGGGGCGCAGGGCAGGGCTGTGCCTGTTGTCGCTGCCACAATGGCCGCCTTGTCCCGTGACGTGGCTGCCGGTGCCTGGCGAAGGGAGCCGCTCCCGTCTGGCGTGCTGCCCGCGGGCCACGCGCTGCTGCTGCTGCTGAGCGCCCCGAGGAGCGGCTGCCCCTGGCCGGGTGCCCGCGCCAGGCTGCCCGGTGGAGCAGCGTCTGGCCTCAGGACTGCCCAGGAGCAGCAGGACCGGCCCTGGCCCCTCATGCCACTTCCCCCCACAGGTCTCTGGACCTTCCTGTGGTTCATCGGCTTCTGTTTCTTGACCAACCAGTGGTCCTGGGCACGGACCGAAGAGGTGTACATCGTAGCAGACTCTGCCCGTGCTGCCATCACCTTCAGCTTCTTCTCCATCTTTTCCTGGGTGAGTGAACCACTCTGCCCCATTGAGGGGAGCGCAGAGGGGCCCCCTGCATTCCACAGCCTGGAGCGGCCTTAATGCTGCTGTCCCCATCTCTCTGCAGGCCCTCCTGCTCACCTTCGCTTACAAGAGGTACAAAATGGGGGTAGAGGACTTTATTCAAAGCTACACCGACCCCAGCCCGGAGGTTTCGACTCCCTACTCCAGCTATCCCAACATCAGCCACGACAGCTACCAGCAGCCACCCTTCACGCACACAGCGGAGGCCCCGGAGGGGTATCAGCCCCCTCCAGTGTACTGAACCCTGGCTGGAACCCGCGGGACGGCTGTACCAGTGCAATTCCTTCCGCGGGGTGNGATGTCTGCTTTGTTTGAAGGTGATTGGGCCTTTTCATGGGGTGCAGGAGGGACTTCTGCCTGGTCTCAGCGCTGAGATCTTCACTGGAGGGTCTGGAGCCCAGTATGTGATGGGTGATTTGGCACACGATGATTTGCAGCTGCTGGGTGAGCACTGCAGCTGCAGGAGGCTGGGTGTGTGGGCAGCCCTGGCGTGTACCAGCCTCTGCTTCTGCGGTGGTGCCTTGGTGGTGGGGTGCGGCTCACGCCTCCCGACCCTGGCCAGGCTCTGCCCCTGTGACTGTTGCCCTGGCCCATCCTGTCTCCAGTGCCTTTCAGCCCTGCTGGCTGCATTCCCCCAAGTGCCATCTCTCGCTGCCATAGCACAGCCAGGCCCCGCTCCTGCCTGCGCTGGCTTCCCGTGCCTTCCCCCCTCAGCTGCTTCTGGGGGAGCTATTGCCAAAGCCCCCTCTTCTCCTGTCTCTAATGCCGTGCTGTGCCTTCCCCAGCCTGCACTAGGGCTGCTGGTGCTTGGATAAAGCGGGTTGGGGTCTGTGGGAGCCCTGAGATCCCTCGGCAGGGCCACAGCTGAGGGACACAGTCTTGGAGCACTTTTGTTCCCTCGCGTGCCTGCCCGAGTGCTGCCTCTGCTGCTGCGAGGCTGAGCTCCTGCACCCTGCCCGTGGCTCCTGCCTGCACTCCAGCCACACCAGGAGCCTGTGGGCCGTTGTCTCAGGTTGTGTTTGCTGCCGTGCTGTGGTAAAGCTGTTCCCAGCAGCCATGTGGGCCATCGCTGCTGGGGCCAGTGTTCAAGTAGTTGTCACTGTAGGGTTGGAATAAACTTTTTCACCAAGCCACCATGCGAGCCACCACGTGCCTTTTATCTTGGAGGAAGCAGAGAGGGCTCCTGCCTTCTGCCCCTCGAGGGCTGGGAGTGTCAGGTGGGGCAGTGCAGCCCCTGCCAAATGCTGTGCTGCAAACAGCACACTCGTGCTTGTGGCTATTTTTAGGCCACCCTCCTCATACTCCCTGTTCTGAGCAGAGCTCCGCCACCCAGCCTCCGAGCAGCCCTCCCACCCTGTGCAGTGACCAGCCCATGCTGTCTGTCTCACTAGTCACAGCCAGGAAGAGTGAGCAGAATGCTCTGGTACAAAATACACACGCAGGTTCATTAAGTTATTTATTAATCCAAAGCAGCAGCAGCAGCAGTACCTTCTCCAGCCCCAGGGGAAAAGCCCAGGCCTGGTAATTGAGTGCTTGTGAGTACAATTATTCTCACTGACCTTTAAAATGGGGGCAGCAGGGGGATTCAGGCAGCTCTTGGAGCTTTCCAGGGCACAGGCAAACAGCAACCCCGGACTCAGATGCAGAGGTCTGGCCTGGCCAGAACAAGGGGCTACTGCTCAGAGCCTTTGGTTGCTCACTTCCAGGAAAAAGCACTTTTGCAGGGAATAAGGAAGCAACAACTTTCCAAAATCTGAGTCAAAGAGGGAAGAGGATCCTTCAGTCAACTTAGAGCAGATTAAGAGTCAGCCTCAGGAATTTTGGAAGGCTGAGGAGGCAGCAAAGGACATGACTAGAGTGGAGAAGCAGGTCCTCAGAGAGCCCCTTTACCGAGCAGCTGGATCTTCCCTGGAATAATTGTCCAAATCTTGGTAGATGAAGCTCTGAGCCCCCCAACCCCTCACAGGTAACAGAGCACCAAAGTGGCAGCAGCAGCCTTGAACCCGAGAAAAATTGCCCTGAATTTGGAGGAGGCTCTTCCCAGGACCAGCTGCTCCAAAGGAGTCTGTCACAGCCTGCTAGAACACAGCCAGCCCTTTGGGGTTCAGCACCTCCGAAGAGTCAGCTGCTAGGCCTCCCTCTCCCTCCTCTGTTTCAACAGTAACACCAGCGAGCATGCTGGCAGAGAGGATGGGGGCCTGCCCAGGGCTGGGCTGCTACGTGTGTCAGTTTAAAAGCTGCGTCACAGTTATGTGACAAAGGACAAGTTACCTCAGACTGTTAAAAAAGGAAACTAAAAAATTTATTTATAATACTAATAGCTGTACATTGTCTTGGGAAACCTGGAATTTAGCAACAGTGCACGAGAGAGAAGAGCTGCATTCACAGGCACCAGAAGCAGGAGCAGTGTCAGCCTGAGCATGCTTAGGCCACTGGGTGAGCTCTCCAGAGCCACAGAGAGCGGCAGAAGCGCTGCAGCCTGGCTCCAGTGCAGTGCCCCAGGGCCACTGTGTGGCAGCATCAGTAACTGTGCTGGTCTCCCTCCGTGTTCTGATATGGGAACTCACTCCAGCCAGGCTTTTGCTTCAGCTTCCACCAGCGCCAGCCTTGGTGAGTCCTCAGTTGTGGCGCTTGGTGTGGGAGGTTGGGTAGGGAGGGCTGAGGCACTGAACAGTTTGCTAAAGTAGAGAGAGGCAGAGCCGCAGCGCTGAGCTCCCTTCCCCTCCCTTTTCCCAGCAGTCAAATGAAGATCTTCCGAGCTGTCTCCAGCTGCCTCAGGCCCAGGGGCACGTTCTCTTTGTTCTCTGGCCCGGCCTGCTGGGGTCGCTTGCGGAAGTAGCAGGCTCGGCACACGGAGTGGTATTTGTCGGCTCCTCCAATCACTTCAACCTGGCAGGGAAATTTGGGGAGTGACTGCAGAGCCCAGCTCCCTAGAAGGAGTCTCTCTGCACCAGCAGGACTGGCAAGCTGAAACAGTTTCTGTTCCAAGGCTCTCACCTCCCGCTCTGCTCCCAGCCTCTTGGTGTAGGACGCCTCCTTGAAGCACTCCATGCACACAGCGTTCAGCTTCACCACGCTCTCCGCCAGCGGCACCAGGTTCAGGATGCTCCCAAAGGCCTGCGTGAGACAGCAGGGAAAGTGCTGTGCTGCTGGGCGGGTTCCACGGGGGTCCCAAAGCAGCTGCGGTACCAAAATGACTGCTTTACCTTTCTCTGGAAAGTGCCATCCAGAGCAGCAACAATGACAGTTTTCCCAGCGTTGGCCATGTTCTCGCAGAACTCCACAATGTCTGGGAACTGGAGGGGGCACAGGCACATTGTAAAGGATGGGGGGCAGCGCTTGGCTCCAGAGCCCACAGTGCGTGCCCAGACAGCAGCACCAGGAACAAAGAAAATCAGAGCCACGTGCTCTCTCTGTGAAATGGGCTCCAGTCCCACCGCCCTCTCTCTGCAAGGACCATAGGGAAGGAGGGTTTGACTATAAGCACAGGCCACATGGATCAACCTGCTCCAGGGCATTACTTCCCATCCCCTCCTACAAAGGACACAGACCTTGCTCTGCACAGGGTGTACCGAGCAGTCTGCATCCCGCAGAGCCCAGCAAACCCGCCCCAGCCGTGCACTTACGAACTGGCCCTCATCGATGCCGATGACGGCGGCACCCAGCGCTTCCTGGTAAACGTCCTGCAGGAGCCCGGCGGGCAGTGCCTCCATGGTGCTCCTGTGGGCAGGGAGGGACTGAGCCGGACAGGCCAGGCAGCCCCGGGGGAGCGGGGTGTCCTCCTGCCGCGGGAACTCACTTGTCGTGTGTGGAGACCCCGGTAGAGCTGTAGCGCGTGTCCTTGGCATACTTCACCAGCAGGCACCGGTACTGGGCCAGCTGGAACCGTCGCACTCGCCGCATGAGTTCCGTGCTGTAAGACACGGCGTCAGCGGGCCGCAGCCTCAGCCCGCCGCCCTCCCGTGCCCCCCGCCCTGCACCCGCCGCTCCGCGCCTACCTCTTCCCGGAGAACATGGGCCCGAAGATCACCTAAGGCAGAACGGTGCGGTCAGAGCAGCAGTCCAGCCCGGCTCCACCCAGAGCCGGTGCGGCCCCCTCAGCCCGGTGACCGGCGGGGCACCCATATCTGCCGCCCAGCCCGTGCCCCGGGGCTACACCGTACCCGGATCTGCCCCCCAGCCCGACGCACGGGAGCGCTCCCGTACCTGCGTCTGCTCCCATACCGGTGCCCCAGAGCGGCACCTGCATCTGCCCCCCAGCCCGTGCTTCGGGGCGACACCGTACCTGTATCTGCCCGCGGGGCCGGCTGGGGGAGCCGGGGTGGACACCGGGCACCGTCAGGCAGTTCATGGCGGACTACCTGCCCGAGCCCGCGCGCGCCTCTCCGGTGCGGCAGCAGCGGCCAATCGGAGGAGGCCTCCCAGCCACGCGCCGCCGCGCTAGCCAATCGCGAAAGGGTTTGCGCAGCCGCGAGGCAGCGCTGCCCAATAAGATCAAGGGCGCCAAAATTCCTATTTTCCTCTGCCCGCCGGCTCCGCCTCCCCGGTCCCGAGTGGCCAATGGGAGGCGGCCCCGCCCCCGGCTCTGGCCTCGCCTCCACTGTTTGGCTCTGCCCCCGAGCTCGGACCTCGCCTCCGGGGCGGCCAATGGGAGCGGGTCCGCCCGCCCCAGGCCCCGCCCTCCCGTTCAGGCCCCGCCCCTCAGCACCGGCAGCCCCGGGACCGGCACCGGCAGCGAAAGCGGGAGCGAAACCGGGAGTGGCCGTACTATGGGCGGGTGGCGGGAAATGTCCGCGGAGGTAAGGGCCCCGGGGCAGGGCCCGCGGGTGGGCAGAGCGCGGTTCTTGTGCGGCCGCCCCGGTTGGGGGCTTTCGCGCGGGCCCCGCCGCCCCGGCGGCGCTGACCCCGCCGCAGCCCGGTTGCCTCCCTGTAGGCGCTGGAGGACCACTACTCTCCCAGTCGCTGGTCCCCCCGCCTCGACCGGGACACCATCATCGACGCGCACCTCGCGGTGACGGCGGCAGGTGGGGAACGCGCGGTGCCGGGAGAGGGGCTGCGCTCGGTGCCGCGGTGCCGGGAGAGGGGCTGCGCTCGGTGCCGCGGCGCCGTGCTCCACCGCCTCCCCCTGCAGGAACCGAGCGGGCCCGGGCCGGCGCGCAGACCTTGCTGCACGTCCCCTATGGCAGCGGGGATGGCGAGAAGCTGGACATCTATTTTCCTCCGGACCCTTCTGAAAGTGAGTGACGGGGGTGGCGGGGTCGGGAGTGAGCAGGGTGGACACCCGGCTCATCCCCCGCTGCTGCACAGCCTTCCCGGTTCTGGTCTACATCCATGGCGGATACTGGCAGTGCTTGAGGTGAGGTGGGCTGTCCGTGAGGGATTCCTCGGGAAGGGACCCCCTCACCAGCTCCTGCTGACCCCTTCCCCTTCCACTGGAACTTGCTCTGGGTGCGCAGGGTCTGACCAGTCCCCAGTGGGCCCTGCAGCCCCCGGCTCCCACAGCCTGTCAGTGTCTCTCTTCCGCAGTAAGGACGATTCCGGGTTTGCAGCCCCCCCGCTGGTGTCGCGGGGGGTGGCAGTGGTGGCAGTGGGGTACGACATAGCCCCTAAAGGTAGGTGCTGCCCTGCAGAGGCTGTGGCTGCCTGCGTAGCCCAGCGCCCTCCCAGCCTGCCCTTTGTCCTCTGCGTAGGCCACATGGACGCCATGGTGCTGCAGGTGCGCCGCAGCCTCGTCTTCCTGGCGGAGCGGTACCCCAGGATCAGGTGGGCAGGACCTGGGTCAGGTCTGGTCTGTGACAGTGGCTGGGGGAGCAAACAAGGCCTGCAGTGGGACAAAGGCTTTGACATCTTGGTCCAGGCACTGGGCAGTGCCTGTGGCCACAATCCCCTGGCACTGCACAAGGCAGCAGCTGATGGATTGGGAAACATCTGAGCTGACGCTTTCGGGCTGTGCCACCTCCTTTGCACGGAGCAAAGCATGCCCAGGTGTCCCTAGGTGTCCCTCTCAGTTGCTCCCTCCCACTGGCTCACTGCTCGCTCCTTTCAGAGGCATTTACCTGTGCGGACACTCAGCAGGGGCCCACCTGGCCGCCATGGTGCTGAACACAGACTGGACAGAATTCCAAGTGGTGCCAGAGATCAAAGGTAGCATCGGCATGTCTCAGGACAGGGTCAGGAGAAGAAGTGGTCTCCCCACCTGGGACAAGGCTGCAGGGCTGTGGAGCCCCAGCCAACTGATTAAGAGGTCCCCAGGGCTGTGGGAGCAACCCAGGCTGCATCTCCTCACCTGCCAGTGCCTCTGCCTCCAGGAGCGGTGCTGGTGAGCGGCCTGTACGACCTGGAGCCCATCCTGCACACCTACGTCAACGATGCTCTTAACATGAGCCGGTGAGGGGACAGGCTGCTGTGGGGACAACCATGGGGACAGAGCACAGTGCCTCTGCAGCCTCTCTGCCCCTCTGCCTGCCTCAGCTGGCGAGTCCAGATGATGGCACGGCTACTCTTGGAGTGAGGGGCCGCATCAGCTGCCACCAGCGTGACTCCTGCAGGGAGGTGGCCCAGAGGAACAGCCCCATGAGACACATCACCCCGGCAGTGCCAGCAGCCTGTGAGGTGCTCGTAGCTGTGGCCCAGCATGACTCCCCAGAGTTTCGCAGGCAATCACAGGAGTACAGCCAGGTGAGCCCCAGGCGGTCACAGGACTAAAGCCAGGTGAGCTCCAGCAGCACCCTGCTCGGCTCTGGTGGGAAAACTGCTCCAGGCAGCCATCACCAACTTGCTCAGCCAACAGAAGAGCTTCTGTGCTGAACCAGAGCAGTTGCTGGCTCACTGGAGGACACCAATCCTTGCCAAGATATTATTCCTGCTGCTTGTCCAGGGCAGGTGGAGTGTGGGGTCCATCCTGCTGGCACTGCTCTCTCCACAGGCCCTGCGTGCAGCTGGCTGGTCTGTCTCTGTGCTGGATCTGGCTGGTGTGGATCACTTCAACATCATTGAGAAGCTGTCGGAGGACAGCTATGTCCTCACTCAGGTAGGTAGGAGCTCTGTGCCAAGGTGGATCAGGTGGGCTGTCACCTCCCTGCGGGGAGGTGCAGGGCCAGGGGCTTTTCACAGGGTTTGGTTCCTCACCCCAGGTGATTCTGAACATGATTTCAAGAGCGTGATGGCATGTCAGGAGTAAACAGATGGGGACCATGGCCCTGTGTGGTGGCAACAGGCATCTGGCATCCCCCTGCCTGCTACTTCCTTGGTCTAACACAGGGTGCCACTGTCTCAGACCCTCACTGTGCCCTCTCTGCTCAGCCCAGCCTAGGCCGATGCCCCTTCCCTGGGGTGTTCCTGCCTGCTGGAGCACAGAGGATTGAGGGCTGTAGGGCTCTGTCTGGGCAGCTGGATTGTGAAGCTTGTTCCCTCAGTGTCCTTTAAACTACACATTGGTAATACAAAATAAAATGGGAATTACTGCTGCCTGGGGTAGTGCTTCCCAGGGAACCAGTGAGTGCACACCCAAAGCAACTGCTGTTGAGAGAATCCCTTCTTCCAGTGCAGAGTTCTGGGACTTGCTGACCCAGAACATGACAGAGAAGCCTAGGGAGCCCACCTGCTGCTGTGGGACAGAATGACATAAGCCTCTGAATGGGAGTGACAGAGCCATCTGGGCCAGGCTGGGCTCAAGCTCCTGGGACAGTCCTGGCCAGACACCAACCTTGGCATTGCTGTGCAGCAGCCCAGGTCCTGTGGCTGAGGTGCTTCCGTGTCCTCAGGAGCTTTTGTCCCTCCATGAGGACCTCGGTTGCGATGATGTCCTGGCTGCAGAGCAAGGAAAAGAACACATTTGAGGGAAAACACCCTGCACAGCTACAGTACCAGCAGAACGTGTTTATTTTGTGCACTGACTGCCCCGAGGGCTGGGGTCTCTGCTAGGCTGGGCTCACACTGGTTTGTCAGGCTGCCTGTGAGGGCTGATGTCAAGTTTCAGATGGCTGGGAACGCATCTGGAGCACAAAGGGGCTGATCCCAGGCCTTGCTTTGGGCTGCCTAACTGCAGCAGCTGTGGGGCTGGCAGAATGCTCAGGCTCCCCCAGTGCCTGGAGGTGTTGGATGCAGTCCCAAGGCCAATTCCTCCTGGCACTTCCTGGTCACAAATTCCAGCTTTCTCCTTGCGAGCTCGGTGTCACGGGCCGAGATGTCGCGGTGCCAGACAGCGCGCACGGTCCGTGCCGACCAGGGGAGCAGCAGGACACTGACAGCCTGCCCAGTCTCAGCCACCTCCTCCTCGCTGACGGCACACAGGCGGTCACAGAGCTCAGCGGGGGACGGCCAGGCCCCCTGGACATTCACCATCACAATGTTGGTCTCCACTGCTGCCAGGTTGATGGACAAGAGGGGAGAGTCCAGCGCGTGGATGCCTGCGGGAGGCCGAGGCCGTGCAAGCCCACTGCCCAGCTACCTGGAAGAGGCTCTGTGCCCCAGCCCCACCCCAGGTTCTGCGTGAAGGAGAGCCCCTTCTCCACCCATGTGGTACCAGGGTCACTGAGCACAGCACGGGGACAGTCACGCCATAACCCTGGCACTCTAGCCAGGTGAGGATCCCTGAGCAGCATCCTCACCCGGCTGGGGACGCGGTGTGGCCACGCAGGGATGGCGCCCAAGCCACCGGTGTGCCGGTATTGCTGGGCAGTGCCGGGTGTGCTACTACATCCCAGCACGCTCGGGGCCCTGAGGTACCTTCCGCAAAGCGCCGGGCGTTGTTGTGGTCTCTGCGCAGCGTCGTCTCCGCGTGCTGCAGCCCGAGGCGAGCGGCGGCCGCCAGCACTCCCGCCTGCCGCATGCCCCCACCCAGCAGCTTCCGCACGCGCCAGGCCTCACCGACAAACTCCCTGCACCCTGCCAGCACCGCCCCACACGGGGCACCCAGGCCCTGCAGAGCCGCCAACGGGGTCACTCCAGCTGTCCCTGGGGCCCAGCCTGCCAGGTGTGTTCTTAGCCCAACACCCGCAAGCAAGGGCCAGGCTCCAGCTTGTGCTGGCCCCTGCCAGCCCTGGAGACCCCTCCCCGCACAAGCAGACCTTGGAGAAGCAGAGGGACACGGAGTCACAGTGCTGGGCAATCTGAGCCGGCTCCACACCCTGGGCCACTGCTGCATTCATCAGCCGTGCGCCGTCCATGTGCACCCGCAGCCCGTAACGGTCTGCAAGCCCACGCACCTGGGAGCCAGAGGGACGGCTGGTTTGGGAGGGACCCCTGGGGCATCTAGTGCCAGCATGAGCTCTGAGCTCCAGTGTCCCTGCAGTGCCATTGTGCAGGGCCCAGCTGCCCACGCCAGGCAGGATTGTGCCAGCACCTTCTGTGGGCTCTCACCTGCCTGAGATAGGTGAGGGGCAGTCCCCGGCCCCCCGCCGAGCTGTGCGTGTTCTCCAGACAGATGAGCTCAGGACGCGGGTGGTACCGGCTGCCGTGAGCCTCACGGATGGCCAGCTCCAGCTGGTCCAGGTCGAACGTGCCATTCGGCAGATCTGGCAGCGCCTGGGAGTGCACACCGGCCACCTGTGCCCAGGGCAGGGGAGAGCATGGAGCTGACAGGGGACAGTGGTGATGCACGGGGGCTCCAGCCCTCTGTCCCCTCCACCGGCTGTGTACAGCCAGCTCTCGTGCTGCAGCCCGTGGCTTGGGACAGTAATCCAGGTGATGCTCTGGCAGCCGATCCTCCGCCTGGCCCGGCCCTGGCAGCCAGAGGAGGGCAGCACGCGGCCGCCCTCCTGTCCTGCGAGCACTGCCACCAGCGCCACCGGCGCCACCGTGCCCACCGCCGCTGCCCGCCGCACGCACCTGCGCGGCCCCGCCGTGCTCGTAGAGGTGCAGGTGCGTGTCCTGGCCCAGGAACATCTGAGCGCCCCTGCGCTGGCAGTGGCACATCACTGGGGGAGAAGGGCCGTGAGGGAGGGGTCAAGGGCAGTATCCCCCAGCCTGGGGGCACGAGGGGCTGCGAGTTCAGCCCCGGACTCACCGGCGATGAGGTTGGCCATGGTGGCCGTGGGCACGAACAGAGCGGATTCCGTCCCCAGAGTCTCCGCGGCCCGGCGCTGCAGCTCTGGGGGGACACACGGATGTCTCGAGGGGCTGGCACTGAGCGGGCCCAGGGGCTTGGGGCCCCCACAGGCCCCGTCTGCCCCCGCAGTCCCGCTCCGGGCCCCCCATCCCGCTGCCTCCGCGTCGGGGGCTCGCAGGCAGGGGCCCCTCGGGAGTCCCGTCCCCTCCGCCCACCGTTCACCGCCGGGTCCTCCCCGTAGTCGTCGTCGCCCACGGCGGCGCGGGCCATGGC
>VXBU01011466.1:61665-73850 GCA_013400315.1 Bombycilla garrulus | reverse complement strand
TCCCTCATGGGCCTTCAAAATCCTTCATGGTCCCTCATGGTCCTTCAAAATCCTTCATGGTCCCTCATGGTCCTTCAAAATCCTTCATGGTCCCTCATGGTCCTTCACAGTCCTTCAAAATCCTTCCTGGTCCTTCATGGTTATTCAAAATCCTTCCTGGTCCCTCATGGTCCTTCAAAATCCTTCATGGTCCCTCACAGCTCCTTGTGGTCTTTCTTGGTCCCTCACAGCCCATCCCAATGTTTTTCAAGCTCTTCATGAGGAAACTTTTCTGAATATCCAACCTAGACCTCCCCTAGTGCCACTGAGGCTGTTCCCTCCTGTCCTGTCCCTGTTCCCTGGAGCAGAGCCCCACCAGGGGCTGTCCCCTCCTGTCAGGGAGTTGTGCAGAGCCAGAAGTTCCCCCTGAGCCTCCTTTTCTCCAGGCTGAGTCCCCTCAGCTCCCTGGTGCTGCTCTAAACCCTTCCCCAGCTTTGCTCCAAACTAAATCCTTCAACTAATTCAAGCCAGGTGTGTCCCTCACCCACCAGTTTGCACAGAGACCTCAGCCACGCTTGGAAAACTGGTGGCTGGGATGTGTTCACCTGCTGAGTCACAGGAACACCTCACTAAAACCTGTCTGAGCAGGGAAGTGTGGCACAAAGGGCGGAATTTTGGACAGCACAAGGATTTTCTTCATGGAAAGGGAACTTGGTGGAGTCCCCATCCCTGGAGGTGCCTAAGGAATGGGCTCTCAGTGTCTTAGCTGGGTGACGAGGTGGGGATTGATCACACGTTGGGCTCGATGGGCTGACCAAAAGATTCTGTGATTCTGTGATGGATTCTGTGAAGGATTCTGATTCTGTGAAGGATTCTATTTCTGTGAAGGATTCCAATTCTGGGATTCTGTGAAGGATTCTGTGATTCTGTGCAGGATTCTGTGATTCTGTGCAGGATTCCTATTCTGTGAAGGATTCTGTGATGCTGTGCAGGATTCTGTGATTCTGTGAATCTGTGAAGGATTCTGTGATTCTGTGCAGGATTTTGTGATTCTGTGCAGGATTCCTATTCTGTGCAGGATTCCTGTTCTGTGAAGGATTCTGTGAAGGATTCTCTTTCTGTGAAGGATTCCAATTCTGGGATTCTGTGAAGGATTCTGTGAAGGATTCCTATTCTGTGAAGGATTCTGTGAATCTATGAAGGATTCTGTGATGCTGTGAAGGATTCTGTGAAGGATTCCTATTCTGTGCAGGATTCAGTGATTCTGTGCAGGATTCCTATTCTGTGCAGGATTCTGTGATGCTGTGAAGGATTCCGTGAATCTGTGAAGGATTCCGTGATGCTGTGCAGGATTCTGTGATGCTGTGCAGGATTCTGTGATTCTGTGCAGGATTCCTATTCTGTGCAGGATTCTGTGAATCTGTGCAGGATTCTGTGATGCTGTGCAGGATTCCTATTCTGTGCAGGATTCTGTGAATCTGTGCAGGATTCTGTGATGCTGTGAAGGATTCTGTGAATCTGTGCAGGATTCAGTGATTCTGTGCAGGATTCTCTTTCTGTGCAGGATTCTGTGATTCTGCGCAGGATTCTGTGATGCTGTGACGGATTCCTATTCTGTGCAGGATTCCTATTCTGTGCAGGATTCTGTGATTCTGTGCAGGATTCCTATTCTGTGCAGGATTCAGTGATTCTGTGCAGGATTCCTATTCTGTGCAGGATTCTGTGATGCTGTGAAGGATTCCGTGAATCTGTGAAGGATTCCGTGATGCTGTGCAGGATTCTGTGATGCTGTGCAGGATTCTGTGATTCTGTGCAGGATTCCTATTCTGTGCAGGATTCTGTGAATCTGTGCAGGATTCTGTGATGCTGTGAAGGATTCTGTGAATCTGTGCAGGATTCAGTGATTCTGTGCAGGATTCTCTTTCTGTGCAGGATTCTGTGATTCTGCGCAGGATTCTGTGATGCTGTGACGGATTCCTATTCTGTGCAGGATTCCTATTCTGTGCAGGATTCCGTGCTGCTGTTACAATAACCCTGTCCGTGCTGAGGCAGGGATGTTGGAAGGCACACAGACACCTCTCCCTGCCACACCCCCGTCTGCATCCGGGGCAGGTGGCGGTGGCTGCTGTCCAGGGACAGCCACACCTGTCCTCTCCCTTACCTGCCTGTTGTTTGTCTTCTGCTCGGCCCAGGAACCCACCACCTTGGCACAGCATCAAAGTGCCTCGTCAGCTGGCATGAGGGAGGGGTGTTGAAGCCAATCCCAGACTTCAAAGAGCTTTTTGCTTTTATACCTACCTCATCCAGAACACAAGAGATTTATTCACCAGCTGTTTTTGGTATTTCAGACCAGAACGAGGGTCTGTCTCTGTTTTAGGTACACCCAAACAAACCCAAACCCAGCTACCCTGAAAGGTTAGCGTGGGTTAGAGGTTCTTCCTGAAAATTAGGAATGAAGTTCGCTTGTCAGGAAAGAGAAACCTACGAGGAGTAATTAAATGAAGTAAACAGTTCGGTAAACAGACTGTTTGTTTAATCAAGACTTTATTGAAGACACTTCAGAAGTTTATGTACAAAACAACATTCCCACCCCCATATCAGGCTGTTAGTCACCCACTGGGAAACAAAGCAAGTGCCTAGTGTACACTGGCAACCTGGGGACACTCAGAGTTTGCCACAAACTCACAGAAGTACCAAATTCCCTTGGTTTAGAGCTGGGCAATTTCAGCCTTGGCTCAGTTAGGAACGAAGGAAATCAAAGGAGTTTTTTTTTCTGGAGATAACTGAGCATCCTGGAATCTGACAGCCTACACTGGCCTTACTCTGAGGTCAGGTCATTGAATTCTGCAACGAGCCAGAAGCCCACTTTGGGTTTGGAAGTGAAAAGGAACCGGCAGCCCCTGGGTTTAATTTGCAAGTTTGAATCTGTTTCAGAGGGTTCTGGGAGATCCCATCACCGAGAGCACAGCAGTGTTTGCAGGAAGCGTTAGAGCAGAGCGGCAGCAATACCAAGTGAAAGACTCAGCCACTTTGCTTTCCAAATACACCGAGAGAGAGGCTGAGTGTCAGACTGGCTATTCCAACAAGCGTGTAAAAACAAAACCCTAGAGACACAGGAGTGGCAAGGTTAAATTGTGACTGATGAGCTGTTGCTGGAGAGTTCTGTGCACTTCTACCACGGCAGAGTTTCTCCTTGCCAGTCCAGGAAAGAACCATTTTCTTTTTCACCCAGACGCTCCAGAACAGAGAGAATACCTGGGATAGCCTCCTGCACCTGCATGGGAGCCTGGAATGAATCAAGCTTAGGTCATTACTGGGAATATCCCACAGAAGGGAATTAAATGTGTTTAAGGAGGTTCTAGAACCAAGGGGGATGTGTTTTTGTGTGTCACAGCGCATGGAGGTGTGCAGCCAGGGGCTTGGGGACAGCAAGGGAGCCCCACTGTCACATTTCCAGCGCTGGAACTCACCATGTTTCCACCCATGTCTGTTTGAAGCCAGCCTGGGTGCAAGGAAATGCAGAGAATTCCGTCTGATTTCAAGTCTGCAGCGAGGCACCGGGTGATCATGTTCAGTGCAGTCTGCAGGAGTGGAAACCACCCATTAATGTGCTGTTTGTGAGCCCTGAGCACCTCCCTTCCACCCTGCAGCCTCCTGGCACGGCAAGGGGCAGGAAGAGGCTCTCAGAACCTCATCCAGACTTTCTGGGAACTCTGAAAGCTCTGCCACCACAAATTTACTGCCCAGAGACGGAACTAAGTTGTGGTGGATGATAAAGTAGCATTTGAAACGCCTCAGGAGCTGCGAGGAGAATAATATTGACATAAGGACTGTGTTTTTCTGCACTAATCACTACACAAACATTCATTTACTTCTGAACAGGGAAAACAAGCATTTAACAGCTTCTGAGTAGGTGGTGTAGGAGAAACTGTATGTGTGATCCTGACTATCTGTACAAACTCAATCTCTGGATGCAAGAAAACTAAAAATCCCACCTGTCACTGAGTGACATCACCACGTACAGGTCAGCACACCTTTTGCTGAGTTTCTTGCCTGCTCTCTCGCTTGGAGGGAGAGGAACACAGCTGATGGAACCCACACTGGGTGGCATCAGCTCCTCCCTGAATGCCAAACCCCTCGGGAGTATCAGAGATTTGGGAGCCCGTTCTCCAGAAGCTGCTCCCGAGAACAAGAACGCTTTGTGTGTCCACAGAGGGGCTGCAGCCCTTCCTGCGGCCAGCACGCTCTCTGCCCGCCCTCAGCCAGGCAGCACAGCCCAGGGGGAGCCCACAAACCCACAAACCTTTGCTATCCTGTAGGGATAGACCTTGAGGAACATCTCGTTGGCCTGGACAAGCTGCATGGAGGCGGCGAGAGAGGACATGTTGATGATGGCAGCTCTGTGACAGCCCATCCCAGTGCCCAGCTGCGCTGCCTTCCTCAGCAGGGGCAGGAACGCCTGTGAAAACCAGAGCTTGCTTTCAGTTGCTGCTTGGGGTTGGATTGGATCACTCATTCAGAGCAGGAATCCCAGTGTGTGGGGATCTCCTCAGCCCCAGGAGAGCCCACAATGCACAGAACAGTCCAGGTTTGCAGCCCGTGCTGCTGAAGGAGTCTGCAGTGGTTTGTTGGTGTTCTCAAGGCAGTTTATTAATTCCTTATCAAAAGTAGATTTCTCTGCCCTGCCAGGGTTGGCACAGAACGCGTCCAGAGACACACTGTGCCCGCCCCGGGTCAGCTCTGATCTTTGATACTAATAACTACCTATTGAATGTTTATCATTAATTACCANCTACTATTTTTCTATCTAAGTTTTTGTGATTTGAAATTCCTCATACAAAGTTGCCAACCTGTTCCATGGATTAGAATCAGAGCCAAGGGCATTTTCAGTATCAATCCAGGGTCTCTGACACCTCTGGCAAGGCTGAAAAGCCTCCTGAGCAGGGTTTGGGTCGGCCAAAGGCATCACAGGAACCCCTGGGTTCCAACACCAGTGGAGCTCTGTGCCACCAGCACTGTGTGCTGATGGCTCCTCAGACCCAGCGGCTGTGAGGTGATGCCACCCCAGGTGCACAAACAGCAGACAGGCAGGTCTGTGTCACAGCTGTCTCTGTGCCGTTCCAAGGGTGCAAACACCTGGAGAAGTGCAGCTCCCTTGTGGAAAAGCCCCATCCCTCCCATTCCTCACCTTGGTGACCATCAGCTGCGCCACGGTGTTGGTTTCGTAGATGGTGAGCATGGTCTCTGCCGTCACCTCCTCCAGCGAGGCCAGCACGTTGATGCCAGCGTTGTTGATGAGGCAGTTCAGGCCTTTGTCTCCCACGATTTCTTCCACTTCCTTGACCACTTTCTTGATGCTGTTCTCACAGACCACATCTGCACAGGAAGAGCCCCAGGGAGGGCTCAGGGTGTGCCTGGCACGGGACAGCCCGTGCCAAAGCAAAGCTGAGCCTCGGCGGGGACGCTTGGGCAGCACGCAGGTGAAAACGCACTGATTTTACAGAATTTCATTTCCCCAGTCTTATCTTAAGATGGTTTTCAGCTACTCAGGAGACCGATTTTTTAAGATGCACTCAGCTAAGCTGAACAAATTTCTGCACACAGAAAAAAAGCACTTTACTCACCCAGTTGCAGGAGCTTGATGTTGCTGTACTGCTTGCTAAGCTGCTGCAGTTCCTAGGAAGAAGAAAATTTTTTAGATTTTATATATAGATATGAAAGATATATCTCCATGGCTATTACATAAATCACTTTGAATTCTGCACCACCAGAATTGCAACTGAAATATTTTCATGATTGGACCCAAGGCAGCAGTTCTCTTTTGTTTTCCAGCTTGCTGAGCAGCTTTCCTAAGAGCCAGATCAAGAAATTGGACTCTTCCCCTGTTTAGTCCAGACTCCAGCGTGCTGGATTTTTAGTGGGATATTTCTCAGCTTTAATGCTCAGTTCTCAGCATTCCAGTAAAAATCCAGTGCCTCCCCAATTTATTAAGAAAAGCATAATTCTCCCGAAGCTCAGCTAGTGCTGGACATCACTTGAGGGCAACTGGAACTCTTTAAAAAAGCCATTTGGAATTCCTGTTTGCAGGGAAAGTTCCCCAGCAGTTTCCCCACGGGAATTCCGTTTCCCCAGCAGCCTCTTTGGCGTCAGTTCTTGTAAGCAGAGGTGAAGCCCACCAAGAAATCAGCGTCCAGGAGAACAATTCCCTCCCTGCTGGCGCTCCCTCGTGTGCCTGTCAGCACAGCAGGCTGCTGTTCCTGCAGAAATCCCCGCACTGAGTGTGTCCAAATTGGATTTATGGGCCCAGCTGGAATACTCGGGTTTCTGTGCCATGGAGCCGAGCGGGGAGCGTGGCCAAACACAACAGATGGATTCCATATTCCCAGTCGTGTTCAGGAGACGCAGCAACCTGGCCAAACATTCCAGCCCGAGCAAATCCCTTTCTTGAGGAGCCCTTTGGGAACAGGGGTCGGGAGGGCAGGGTTGCAAAGAATCCTTCCCTGCCCTTGGAGACACTTCAGGGACTCGGTGTCCTCTGACAAAGCCTGATGGATCACATCTTTTATCTCACATCACACCCCGCAGGGCTCTCTCCAGGCTTCTTGGGGAGATTTGTTCTCCCACCCAGGCCAATGCACAACCGCAGTGAAGGCTGTTAAGGGCAGGGGGAAGGAAAAAAAGAGTCAGAAGCACAAAACCAGAAGGCATTCCTTGCTTCGGACAGGGCTTGGTGGGACAGATCTCCATCAATTAAAGGCCCAGAACACGCTGCCTTGTTTATTGACAGCCCAGGATGAAATAGCTCTGCCATGTCAAGGCCTGCAGTAATTCTGTGCCTTTGGGCTGCCGCTGGATTTCGGTTTGACGGTATCACTTGGTGCATAATGAACTCCAGGAGTGCTCTGGCTCCTCAAGGTTTGCCCATTTATTTATAGTTCGTTTATTTATATGCTTTACCCTCCGACAGAAACGAGCTACCAGCTCCTGCTGAGAGGCCAGAGCTGCTTTGAGTAGCAACAGCAACTGAGAGGCTTCTGAAGTGAGTAAGCAATATTTTCAATTAACAACTGAAGCGTTCTCCTGTACACAGACAGCATGAAACTACAATAGCTGCATGCAAATGAGGTTTAAAATTCAATGGGTTTTCCAGTTAATTACTTAGTTAACAAGCGACTCCCACTTCAGGGGTTTAAATTTCTGAGAAGCAGCTCCCAGGCACAAAGCTGATCCACACAGCTTTGGTCTCCAGGAACGTTACACCTGATATAAGCTGAAAAATCCGGTTAGCACATCTAAAAAATTGCAGGAAAGCCTATTTTTCCCCTCCTGTGACTAGAAGGAACATGAGAAAAGGAGGACTGAGACAAGTAAATACAGCCAAAATATCCCAGCTAAGTAATTTTTAATTAGTGTGCTGTGACAGATAATTTAAAAACAAACAAGAGAAACAAAACCCAACAAAAAGCCACAACACAAGCCCCTAACGCTGTGTTTATTTAGCATGGTAGCTGCAGAACTGCTCTGCACCTGAACAATCACCCCTGAGAATCAACTCCTAGGGAGTCCAAGACAAGAATTAAACTCTGATTAGCATCTGTTGTTTCCTGCCTGATGATTTTTAATTACGATCAACAAAGAGTCAGCCTATTCTGATTTAAACAAGATCCTCTGGCACTCGGGGCTCCAGACACAGACTCATCAGCACGCGGGGTATTTATTGCTCGATTTCAACCAGGAATGTTTTGTTGTCTTTGTCATTTAGCGAGATTTACTTTGCCTTCTTTATGAAAGCATTATCCACTTCAGTTACAGCTCTTGGAAAGGGCCTGGCCCCGCTCAGCCAGTTGGAAGCAATCAAGCCGAACAAACGCAGCCTGCAGGCAGGATAAAGGTGCTCGGGTATCCTTCACCTCATCCTGCTTGCTCTCCGGACAAAGCCAGAGGTGTATCCCATTTTTCTGTGTCCCTCTGAGGCAGATTTTCAGTATCACAGTGTACAGCCAGCTCGCTGTTCAACCCTGGAACAGCTCCCACAGCACTGCCCTGACCCACAGCCCTCTCTCACCCCACAAGAGCCAGACCTCACTGCTGTAGGAAGTGTAAAACGCTTCCAGAAACAAAAAAAATAATCAAACAAAACGACTCTGCAATAACCCGAAATTAGAAAGACTTCCAGAATGCCCTCTCTGCCCGATATATGGTCAGAAATGCCCCCTTTGCTGGATCTGTCTGGTGCACAGATCGTTTAGCTGCAAACTGCGTGGCTAAAATATGTGCTAAAGGGAAAACCAAGCCCCAAACCTGACAGAGACAGTGAGCAGAGAGGGCTCTGTGTCCCACAGGGCAGCAGGCACGGTCTGTAACAGAATCTCCTGCTTCAGAGCAGGGGAAACTGCTCACTAAGCCCTGGAAGCTTCCCAGAGCTCGAGCAGCGAGGAATTTGTTCACCTGCGAGCTCACTGGGAGAGCAGGAGAAGCGGGAGATGCTCCTCGCACACCCCGCAGCTCTGCGGGATCTGTGAGATTTGTGGTTGTCCCCTCCTTCCCCCATCTGCACCTTTGGGGCAGAGATTTTCCCTTTTGTGGCAAAGCAGGATGGGGGAGGAAGGAGCAGAGAAGGAAAAAGAGGAGTTTGGGGAGAATTCCAGCTGGGTCCTGCGCTGGGCTCCCCATCTGCAGAGCCAAGACAGGACAGCAGGATTATTTCCCAGGAGATTTGTAGCTGCTCCCGCTGTCAGCAGCCCAAGGAAAGGCAGATTGGGATCAGAGCGTGGCTGGAGGAGTCTCCTGCTTTTCCAGGAGGGGCAGTGGTTATCTGCCTGCCTGCGGGCCCGCCGCACGTTATCGTGGGATCTGCAGCCCATTTGTTAGGCAAATGTTCTGGGGAGGCCACCTAGGAGCTCCTCAGCCCCAGAACTCGAGTTTTCACAACTTCTGCCAGCACAGACTCACATGCAAAAGCCTGCAGCTGTTGAGCATTACCCCAAGGTTAGGGAGTTACGGGAGATGTGCTGCTTTTCCTGGTGGAGAGGGGAAAGCAAAGGCAGATTTCCCTCAGGGTCTTTAGGAGCTCTTCTCTGTCCACTCTTTGCAGGGCTCCAAAATATTCAGGCATCACTCTGCTGATTCTTGCCCAAGGTGGAAATGTATTTGCCAGCAGCTAAGCGAATTTAATCACTTTTCCTCTAAAAGCTGGAAGGTTATTTGTAAAAGCCTTTTCATTTAAGCTCTGCCCATCTCCATTCTGCAAGGGGAAAACGCTGCTCTGCCAAAGCAGGGGAGAGCAGAATTTGAAGGAACTGTCCAAAGCTGCTGATCTTCAGGTTCATCCTCTCATGCAGGAGAGCAAGTGGGGGGAAAATTCACTTGTATCAAGGAGGATTTTTCATGTGGTCAACAAAAAGACAAGGGGAAAAAGCAAAATTAGACCACCTGAATTGCTGTCAAGAGAGAAAGCACTGAGCCAGGTGTGCAGAGAAAGAAAAAATCCCAAAAACTTTGCAGCCCAACAGGCCTGAGGTGGGCCAAGCCCATTTCATGTGCCCTGAGCTGAGCCTGCACTGCCAATCCCTGGAGAGCAGAAACCTGAACTCTGAGTGTTCAAAATTCGAAATTCAGTGACAGCAAAGGTTCCTCTCTGAGAAAGGGAAAAAAAAAAAAAAAAAAAAAAAAAAAAAAAAAAGACAAGAAAATCACAGAACCTTTGCCTTTCTTACCACACTCAGCAGCAGTGCCAGGCTGGAGCCAAGCTTTGGGAGCAGCAGCAGCTGAGTTTGGTGCTCCCATGACCAAGATTGCCAGAGCTGGAGGCTGGGACGGGTCTGGTCCTGCCCTCTGCCAGCCCCAAGGACCAGCAGCACAGCGGGAACGCTCTCAGAGGGTCAGAAGGTTTTGTGCCAGCCCCACGCGCTGCAGATGGGGCAGATAATGCTGGTGAAACCACTACAATACCTTTAGCAAAGATTTCTCTTCCTTGTGGAGTTTCCAAACCCATCTGTTCGAAATCTGCTTCCAGCTGACTGCAGAGCTTTCTATTGATGTCCTGCCAAAGCACAGCACATGGCCTAGAGGTCCTCACAAAGAACAAAAACCCACCCTGAGCCACCAAGGACAAAACTTGCCCCCCTAAAAAATAAATTTAAAAAATCTCAGGATGGACCCCATGTGGCCAGCAGGATCACCATGGGCTTGCTGGAATGTGGCTCCTGGCCAGCTTCCTGCCCACACGAGCCACCCTGGAGCTTTCCAGGTTTCTCCCTCGAGCGAGGAGTGACCCAGACTCTCCCCAGACACCCTGCACTGTCTGAGAGCTGTTTCATCTTCCTGTGCAGCTTTACAGCCGTTTTGCTCCAGATTCTTAAATACTGACCACACACACAAAAAAAAATCCAAAAAAACAACCCCAAAACTGATGAGTTGTGCCGAGATTTGCCCGTTTCATGTTTCCTAGGAAGCTCTTCCTGTTGAAGGAACCATTTCACTTCTCCGTGTAATGGATCCGAGCCCATTATGATGAAAAATCACGGGGGCCAGTTGGTGAAAAAGGAGAAAGAACCTCCCTCAGCACCGGCTGAAGCAGCTTTAAGACAAACAACCGCGCAGGGAGATTTCGATCTAACACAGGTCAGATGTCTCTGCTGCTTTCCTGTGCCACTGCTCCGCCGGGCTCTTGTGCAATCACTCGTAGGAAATGGGGCTGGGAGCGCTGCCAGCTCGGGTAACAGGAGTTAAAAGGGAACAGAACGGAGTGAATTTCTGCTCAGGTGCTGCCAGGAGGGGCTCGGCGAGGGGGGAGCCACAGGAACAGCAGCCCTGAAAGGGAGCCGTGCACCTGATCCCAGCCTTGCTGGTTCTCTGCACTTCCATTCAGAAATACCTGAAATGTACCTTTGTGATGGAGACGTTTGAAAAGAAAACAAATTAAGATCTTTTCCTTCAGTTTCATGAGGTTTTTTTGGAGAAGCAGAGGTCAGGCTGCAGCTGTTACCTGTTCCACATGCTGAGCACCACCTTTTAGGTTGTTTTTTTAATAGCTAAGCAGTAAACAAAGTTGCTGTGTTATTGCCAGGATGGTGTGATCACAATCTGCACGAAAGGAACCGAATCCCCCAGAAGGAGCAGGAACAGGGGCTCTGCTTCCCCCTGCACGTGCCCGGGAATTTGCCTGGTTTGAAACAGGGGAGATGCAGGGATGGGGCTGTGGGTATCAACTCTCCTTCCAAAATCCCTGGGCCATTCCAGAGGGCTTGGAGCCACTGGCAGCGCTGAGTGCTCCAACTCCTGCAGCTCTGGAAGGAGCAGAGTCAGGATCAGGGGGTGGATACCTGTGAGTGCTCCTGTGCTGCCCGAATTCCCTGCACCGAGATCAGCCTGGACTGCCCCAGGTGACACCGCTGGTCACAGAGTGACTGATCACCCTCAGCCATTTGCTTCCCAAAAGTTTGGGGCGTTTGTGGAATTTTTCTGGCAGCGTTTTGTAGGAGTTTAGGGATGGGGAAGGAGTCCCAAAACTACTGCGATGCTGCTGCAGCAGCAGAGACTTGAAATGGGAGAGAGAGAGCTGCAAGTGGATCCGCGAGCAGCAGGCAACCAAAGCTGTGACTGAGCCCTGCCCAGCAGAGAGGGGAAATAAGAAAAGAGTTTCATTCATCTTTCATTTGGGCTTTCTCACTTGTTGCAAGTGCAGCGGGGAAAGGAGGCAGGCAGNGGGCTCCCGCTGCCGGCACAGGGATGCTCGAGCTGTTCCGCGCTTCCAAAGCGCCTTCTCCTCCCTCCCTTACCCCTNGGCAGGCAGGGCACAGACAGACACACGGACACGGACACACAGACACAGCCGTGCAGAGAGAGAGGGAAAGCTGTGGCGGGTCCCACGGGAAAGGTCTCTGAGGGATGATGAGCTGCCCCTGCTGGGCTCCGGGCCGCGCAGATCTGGAGAAGGACAGGACAGACATCCCCAGCAGCAAACCCAGCCAGAAACTCGGGGAGGGAAGCAAGGAAGAAAGGAAGAAGGGAAGGAAGGGGATGGCCGGAACCTTGGAGATGCTGCAGCTGCCCGGCCGTGTCCCGCTCGCTCTCCTCCTCCCGGGAATGCCCCCTATCATCGAGAAACCCCAGCTCCAGCCCCGGAGAGCTCCCGCTATCGGCTCCACCCGCCCCGGCTCCTGCCCCGGACGGGAGCTCAGCCCCGGCTCCATCCCAGCCCGGGC
>VXBU01011466.1:34791-49253 GCA_013400315.1 Bombycilla garrulus | reverse complement strand
ATATTATATATTTTAATAATATAATTATCATTAATTACATTATTAAATTCACAAGATGATCATCTTAACCCTTAAGGATACTCAGGTTTAATTGTGTACAAATAAAAATAGCATTAATTATACATGATAATATAATTAATTACCAGCAATTATATTCTTATATAACTAATACAATATATTAAATATGTGTTATTTTTTAGATTTATCAGTAGATGAATACATATTTAACAATATATAAATACATATTTATTAATATAGAAACATATATTTCATATATATTATTATACGCCATTATAAAATACTATATATTTATTACTATTTACATCATCATTATTCAATAAATAAACTCATTTATTTATCTATTAAAATAAACCAGCTGAATTAATGAGATCCCTCTGAAACATTCCCTGATTTATGGAGCAGGGAACTGTTGTGAAATTTAATGATTCAAACACAGAGAGAGCTCAGATTACTCTGAATTTTCAGATTATTCTGAGTTTTCAGCTCACTTTTTCTCCCTCAGGTGTCTGAGGCGATGGAACACATTGATCACATCCCGGATTCGTCTGGGGGCTTCCTCAATTTTGGATGCCAGATGGACACAGGCCATGGATACATGCTGAAAAATAAGCATAAAATATAATATTTTATATAATAAATCAGCTCCAACTCAAGAACTGAGCTCCTCCAACAGCTGAAGGAAGGATAACAAGGAAAAATAGATGGTGAAACAAGAAAATAATGAATATTTGACAAAAATTATTAAATAGCTTTTCAAATAATGTTTCTCTATAATTTCCAGCCTAGTTCCTAACACTGATCACATCTCAGATGACAACTCGCCAAGATATCAGAAGATAAATATGGCAACAAATGTCATTTAATGCCACAAATGTCATTAATTCCTACCTCCATGGAATGCTTCACAAAGGACTTGGTATAAAAAAAACGCTGGAAAAGCACCTGCCCTGTAGCCATAGCCACCTAAAAAAGAGATAACCACAACATGAACAAAACTACCAATTCCAAAGGGAAATTTTAATTAGATTTAAGACCCAGAAGGTTAATTAAGCATGGAATGTATCTAAAGAAAATTAGAATTGCTACTTAAGTAATTAAGTTGTCCAAAATATTATCAAATCAAATAGAGACAGCAATTCCCTATTTTCTTTTATAAAAAAAAACCCCTGAAGATAGGCTCCAAGTTATTAAATTCATAATAAACACGAGGAAAAATACTTAAAAAACCTAATAAAGTCCCAAGTTGTGAAAGTACGTCAGAAAAATTGCTTTTAGGGAGTGGAAACTGAGAGAAAAACTAATAACGTCATGACTTGCATACATTTGAATATGCTAATCCTCAATAGTTTGAACCTGCCTGGAAAGTTTTAAGCTCATAGAACAACGAGGCCGTTTGGCCTAAAGCTCTCAGGGAAACAAAAACCTCGCGGAGGTCACCAGACTCGAAAGGAGTTTTAAGAAATCCTTCTTTGCACAATCCGCGATCCTCCCGCGGGGGCGGCGCAGGAAGGCGCTGACATCACGGTTCCGGGAAGGCCCGGAACGGCCCCGAGCACCGGGCGGGCCCGCGGCCTACCCGGCCGGTAACCGCGGGGCGGCCCCGGAGCCTCCCCGGCGCCAACCGAACCATGGAAACCCGCACAAAGAAAGGCCCCGAAGAGTCCCCGCGCTCAGCCCCACCTGCGGCAGGCGCAGCAGGATCCCGGCCGCCTGGATGAGCTCGCAGCCCGTGACGCGCAGCTCGGTCTCGGTGTCGGGGTCCAGGCCGCTGCTCATGGACGGCGTGAAGCGCAGCGTGTGCTCGGGTAGCAGGCAGTTCTCCAGCGTAATCAGCACGCCGGAGTACAGCCGGTCGCCGANGGCTCCCATTGGTGGAGCGCGGCGGGGCCGCGGCCGCCGATTGGCTGAGAGGCCGTGACGTAGGACGCCGCCCGGGCCGCGCGGTGACGCAGCGCTCGGGAATCCGGACAGGGCGGGGCCGCGGCGCCCTCAGAGCCCTCAGAGCCCTCAGAGCCCTCAGCGGCGGGGCCGCCCCGGGACGCGGCGTGAGGGGGCGGAATGCAGCGCTCACCCAGTTAAATATCTTTGTGAACTCCGTGAAAAACACGCTATGTGTGTCCTTAACTCTTAGGGCTGAGGTTCATGGCGTTCCCCACCCCGTTGGGGTTTTTCCCCGTGCAGCGCCAGAATTTCACCACGCAATTTGTTTATCCGTGGCAGTTAGGATTAAAAATATGTCTGTTATCAAGTCCTTAACAGAACAGGCGATGTATGTCCTTCACTTGGGGGCTGCCAGGGCTCACATCTCCCTCACGCTCTGTGCTGGTTTTTTGCTGTGCAGTGCCAGAACTCGCCACAAAAATTGTTTCTGCACAGCAGTTACCAAAAATACACCTTTATTAAATTGTTCTGTGTGTCCTTAACATAGGGGCCGTGTGTGAGTCGAATCCTGCCCTCCCTCCATCCCCTGGATGTATTTTCCCAATGAAGCGCCAAAACTAACACAAATTGTTTCCCCATAGCAGTTATCAATAAAAATATCTTTATTAAGTCCTTAAAAGTACAAATTACATGTGTCCTTAACACCCAGGGTCCACATGTGAGGGTCGACATCTCCCCATCCCAGCTGTGTTTTTCACTGCCAGAATTCACCACAGAGGTTTTCTTTTCTAGTAGCAGTAACAAAACAAAATAACCTTCATTAATTCACTGCATGGCCTGACTGCTAACCTTGAAGTGTGCTTTTAATTTAACAGGTTTCAGTGACTACAACACAGGGAAAAAACCATCAAGGAGAAGCTTCACACCCACACGATCCTTAGAGGATTCGTTCCACATTTTCCATTTCAGTCCCACGGCAGGTTTGCTTCACAATCAAATCCCTGTTTCTAGAACATGTGCACAGACTCTGGTATCAATAGTGGTGGTGCACAATTCGTGAAAATATCCCCTCTGGTTCTTTTCCATCTCCCAGAGCAGCCAGGAACCCTTCCTGTCTCCTCCTCTGGGCTAAAGCTGCCAAGGACTTGAATGTCTTTGGTTCATAAATAGCCAAGTCAGCCAGAACTTTCCTGTTCAGCTCCACCTGGGACTTAAAGGCAAGAAAAATTATTGGTTAAGGACTGTGATTTTTAGGAACAACACCGCAATGCTTCATCTTTCTTTATTAAATATAATGAACACTCTTTACTGTTTATATAAACACTCCTCATTAAGTATCATTAAACACTTTTAAGGCTTAAGACCTGAGGTTTTAAGGCAGATTTTTTTCTACCCTGTGTAATTTGGAGCTGTTAAAGACTGTCAGACATTCCCTGGCCATGGATGTCTCATTAACCCACTGTGTAAAAATTATTTACTGACTTTCTCTAAAGTTTTTCTGATAGAAACCAAGAACTGAAGAAAAATCTCTCATTTTGCTCAAGGCCACGTGTTCCAGGTTAATCCATGGTATCTGTTTCAGCTCCAACAAATTAAAACAATAAAAAAAATTAAACAAATTCCCAGTATGTTTTAAAAATAAGGGACAATAGCACAGTGTCTCTGCACTCTCCACACTCACCAAATCACAATTATAGTGAAAAGAATAAGGATTTCTGAGGTTTTTGGGTTTTTTGCTAATCCAAGCTTTGTATTTTTTAATTTTTCGAAGTAAAAAGAAAAGTAACTGTCACTGAATGCCCACAAAAAATCATTTTTAAAAGTCTCATTCCTAACTTTTGGGGACAGAACGTGAGGTAGAGCCACAGTGTTCACCAGGATAAGAGGAAATAATCCAGAGAGGGAAGAGAAACAAGTTTAGGGCAGAACTGAGTTCCTGAAGTGGATGAAACTGCTTTCAACAGCAGAAGACCTTTCATCACTCTATAATTAGAGTAAGTAATTATCCTCCAAGCCCCATCCTTACCTTGATCAGGTTGCTTATGAAGGCTGGGTACTTCAAACCATGCTCAAGGGAAGCTGCTTCAATCCTTGTGATCCAGAGCTGAAGGTGTAAAAGTTAAAATTTTGCATGATAAAATACTTTAAAAGTGAAGCCTTTGCCACGCTGGTCTGCTCACACTCACTAAATACAACATTTTCATAAGATCATGGAATATCCTATTAAATTCTGGGAGGAACACACAAAAACCTAGAAAATATCCTATTAAATTCTGGAAGGAACACACAAAAACCTAGAAAATCCCTGCCTTAAAATCCTACTTTTCACTCACTGGTTTTGAAGGAAACCCCCCCAATAAGAAAAGCAGCTGTTTCACTTCTGCCTCGCTCCCATTTTGATGTTTCCACCAAAAATTTTGCTCTTTACCCCTCTGAGGAATCTCTTCTTCTCCCTCCTGGCCTTGGTGGACCTCACAAAAGCCCTGCGGACGCTCCTCACTGCCAGCTTGTAGCAGCGGTTCTTCCTGCCACGAAAATGCTGGAAAAAGAAAAAAAACAGGATGGTTTTATTAAAAACCAGGTCTTATTAAATTAGATTTAAAGATATAACACTAATGAAGCTCATTTGCATTCAGAGCTCTCCATCACAAGGATCATTCAGCCCTTCACAAGTACTCCCTAAGCCTTCAGCTGGTACATGATGAAAATATTCTTTCCTTGATTTTTATCATGAAAAGAACCCAAAGCTGAGGAGTTGGAGCAGGGTAGAAAAATCTCAGTTCAGCAGAGGCAAAAGCAGGCCTCGCTTTGGGCTGTGGTTCTGTGGGAAAAGCAATCCTAAAATCATGCTCAGAGCTTTCACCCAACCCTGAAATCACATATTTATTCTCATTCCTGAGCTCCCCTCAGTTGTGTCGGTATGAACACATGGATGGAGCAGGAGCCTCTGATTTGTCAAACAGAAAAGAAAAAAAGAAATTTGTTTTCTGACATCCATCTAACACAACAGACAAAAAGGTAGCCAGTGCTGCACCACAAATAACTGGTACTGTGGGTAGCTTACGTGCTACAAAACCAAAATATTCTCACTTCTTCAACTTTTTCTACCCCAGTATTACAAGAGCATGCCCTTGAGAAAGGTTCTTCCTTAGCCTTGCCACAGTAGCTTGAACTTCAGCAGAAATCCCATTTCAAAATACACTTGAGAACAAGGTTAATTTTTCCCCAGCTTCTTTGCCCAGTAAAACCAAGAAAAAAACACTCAAGAAAGAAACACAATCAGCACAGCCTCCAGCACGCTGTATTGAAATAAATACAGATCAATTTACGGCACGAGTCAAACACAGAATCGCAGGGTGGAAAAGGGATCTCCAAGGCCACCAAGGGCAGGGACAGCTCCCACTGCCCGCAGGCTGCTCCAGTTCCTGGGGCACTTCGGGGACATCCGCGGCTGCGGGAGCCTGCCAGGGCACAAAGCAGGGCAGGGGACAGGGGATGCGGGCCCGGGAACCCCGCACTCACCCTGGCGTACTTGAGCACGTCCTGCACCCTCCAGAAGCGATCCGTGAGGCGGCTGCGGAGCCAGCGCGCCGCGCTCAGCACCACCATGGCTGCGGCTCGGCCCTTCCGGGGCGGCACCGAGCACCGCGCCTTCCTGCGGGCTTCATCCGCTGCTTCCTCTGATCCTGCCCCTGATCCTGCCCCTGATCCTGCCCTGATCCTGCCCTGATCCTGCCCCTGATACTGCCCCCGAGCCTTCCCGGTCCTTCCCCTGATCCTTCCTCCGCTCTTTCCTCTGATCCGGCCCCTGATCCTGCCCTGATCCTGCCCCTGATCCTGCCCCCGAGCCTTCCCAGTGCTATCTCTAGTCCTTCCCCTGGTCTTGCCCCTGAGTCCTGCCGGTCCTTCCCCCGGTCCTTCCCCTGATCCTTCCTCCGCTCTTTCCTCTGATCCGGCCCCTGATCCTGCCCCTGATTCTGCCCCTGATCCTGTCCCCGAGCCTTCCTCCGCTCCTTCCTCTGATCCTGCCCCCGAGCCTTCCCAGTGCTATCTCTAGTCCTTCCCCTGGTCTTGCCCCTGAGTCCTGCCGGTCCTTCCCCCGGTCCTTCTCCTGATCCTTCCCGGTCGTTTTTCCAGCCCTTCCTCCAGTTCTTCCCCTGTCCTCAACCCTTTTCCCGGCTCTTCCCCAGCCTTTCCGCCTCCCCCGGCTCCTCTCCGCAGTGCGGTGGCTTTTTTCCCGTGCCCCAGCCCGAGACAACCGTGGAATCATGGAATATCCTGGAAAGGACCCACAGGGATCATCCAGTCCAGCCCTGCACAAATCCCACAACAATCCCACCCTGTGCATCCCTGGCAGTGTTGTCCAAACCCTCCTGGAGCTCTTGGGGCTGTGCCCATTCCCTGGGGAGCCCCTCTGGGGGAAAACCTTTCCCAAAAATCCATCCTAAACCTCCCCTGACACGGCTCCAGCCGTTCCCTCAGGTCTGTGGTCACCAGAAACCTTCACGCTCTGGCTGAAGAGCCTTTCCCTGATCCCAACCCTCTCGAGTGACCACGACGCCCTCATCACCTGCATGAGGAGTGACCCAAACCAGCCCAAAGCCACAGCTCGAGTCCTAGCAGCCACACGTGGTGTGCTGGGCTTGTACCACAGAGCTGCAGCCAAAATTCCCTGTCAAAGGGAGCTGAGCTGCTTGGAGTGTGCATTCCCATTGCTCACTGAGGGATTTGGAGCAGACTTTGGACCCCCAGCAGTGCTCCAACCAAAAATGTGGGAAGATTCGGTGTTGTTTTCAGTAACTGGAAGGATTCCATAGTGGATAACAAGCTCTACAGCATCCTCTAAGGGTTAGGGTTAGACAATGGGAGACAGAAATTGAAAATTTATGAACTACAGCAAACCACAAGATGGTGCTGCCAGAAAATGATTCCTTGGGAGCAGCAGTCCTTGGCGTCAGAGAACTGATGGATTTTTCTGATGCTCTTTAATCATCACCAGTTCCAGCATCTCAAAGCAATGCTGCTCCTGTTATAAACTGCTCCATCATCGAGATCTTCCCCACTTCTGAGAAAGTTCTTGTTAAGAATGTGGAAATTTCACAGAATTAGAGAGGAATCTTTCTTCATATCGCTGCGGTTTGCCTGACACAAAGTTCACTTGGTTATTACAAGGATCAGTAGAATGTGTAGAAAATAAACGTACAGAACACGATTTTCAGACCTCCCTGAAAAGGTTAAAATACATTTTCATTATAGCAAAAGAACTCTGGCAAGTTTCACTGGATTTAGCAAAACTTCTTAGAATTTCTGGCACTTTTACAAATGCTTAGTTTGTGTTTCACCACACCCCTGTGCCATCACCAGCAGATGGTAAAAGCAGCTGTAGGATTTTTAGTTACCCAGCACTGAGTTAATCTTTCCATGGTTTAAGCCTAAAACTCATTCCTCTTCCTATAGTTTTGGGTTGGGTTCTTTTTGTTTGTGTGATTTGTCCTTTTTTCCACTTCAAAGGCATAAATCAAGCTTGAAAAATATTATGTCTTTAAATTGAAACAGAATTTAGACAGGCAGAGTAAACACTGAGACTCAGAGCTCCTTGCCACTTGTCACATTTATGATTTCTTGCACGGCTTCAGACTTTATTATTAACACTGTGTCTGGCCTGAAAACAGGATGGATCCAGCAGTTATTTCCCTCGGGATGTCTGCACAGATCTGAGAAGAAATTTCACATTCTGCAGCTTGAGTGGAAGCTGCTGCCCTGCAAACTCCCCTGGGAGCCATCCAGCCCGAGAGTGCAGGGAAGGAACGCGATGGAAATGGACTTGTCACACTCTGCTGTCTGCTTTAGACGCTGTTTCCCTCTGTTTTTTTTAATATCTCTCTCTTATTACTGCCACTGTATCTTGGAGGCTGCCCAGGCATGGAGATGTCACTGAAATCCTTAAATAATATTGATTTTATGAGGTAGATGAAATAATTGATAATTGCTGTGCCTCCTCTGCGAGGATTATCAACGTGTTCTGCAAACAGTAACAGATGTCTGCAGGGGACAGATGATTTCTGAGCAATACAGTGATTATTACCAATTTCTCTAAGGTTTGTTTTTTTTACTTTTTAATCTAGAGAGGAATTTTAGAAAACGAATCAGAGGCAGAATAATTAAAGTCGGAGAGGGACCATCTCGAGGATGGATGGATGGCTGGAGCGTGGCTCTGGGGTGCTGTGTGCTCAATCCCATCCACGAGGAGACAGATGTGAAGGATTGGCCAGCACGGAGAGCAGCTCTGAGGCTGCTCTGTAAACACAGCAAAGCTGAGCTGCCTCGGGAGGGACACACTGCTGCCTCGGAGTGCCCGTGACTGCAGGCAGCTGAGAGCAGGGACAGCAGCACACACACTGCTCCCATCTCTGCTGCACGGGGAGCCTGGGAAACGGCTCCTGCCCTTTATCCTCACTGCTCAGCTCATCCGGATGAGATTTGGGCAGGGATATCTGCTTGGGTACGGGGTGAAGAGCGTGGCAAGGTGATTTGAAGACAAGGAACTGCCTGTGGGTGCCTAAGCCTGATATCCAGAACACCCAAGCTTGATATCCAGAACACCCAAGCCTGATCTCCTGAAAATCCAAGACTGATATCCTGAAAATCCAAGACTGATATCCTGAACATTTGAGCCTGATATCCTGAAAATCCAAGACTGATATCCCGAAAATCCAAGCCTAATATACAGAACACCCAAGACTGATATCCTGAATATTCAAGCCTGATATGCAGAACACCCAAGCTTGATATCCAGAACACCCAAGACTGATCTCCTGAAAATCCAAGACTGATCTCCTGAAAATCCAAGACTGATATCCTGAACATCTGAGCCTGATATCCTGAAAATACAAGACTGATATCCTGAGCACCTAAGACTGATATCCTAAAAATCCAAGCCTAATATCCTGAATATCCAAGCCTGATATCCTGAAAATCCAAGCCTGATATCCTGAACACTGAAGCCTGATATCCTGAATATCCNTCAAGCCTGATATCCTGAACACTGAACCCTGATATCCTGAAAATCCAAGCCTGATATCCTGAATATCCAAGCCTGATATCCTGAATATCCAAGCCTGATATCCTGAACGTTTGAGCCTGATATCCTGAAAATCCAAGCCTGATATCCTGAATATCCAAGCCTGATATTCTGAACACCCAGCTGAGCTCAAAGGTGAAGGGGACTCTAAAGCCCCCTGAGCAGCTCATCACAGCAACCACAGCAACTCTTTGTGACTTCTTGGGATCCCAATCCTGTGAAAAACAGCAGCAAATTCAGTAGGATTCTGGATTCTAAACCGAAATAAAAGCTACTGCCAAACTTCCAGCAGATCTTCTTTGGGCCTGAGGCTGGGATACTGCTGGAGAAGCAAACTGTGCTGAGCAGGTCCTGGGGGAGCAGGGGCCCAAAGAGATCTTTCCTTGCTTACTCCACCATGATTTCTGGCTGAGGGCTCCTGGCCACGTGTAGAAGAGGCAGAAGAAAACTGTGCACGTTCCTTCCCGGCTCTGTTACACCAAAAGCAAGGAAATCCTTTTGGATAAGAAAATTCTTTTGGTGGATCACTCTTGAAGGATGTCTGGCCAGGACCCTGAGGACTTTGGAGCAGAAATCCTCTCGGAAAAGTCTCGGATGATGCCCGGGCTGCCCCCGTACGACATGGACGAGCAGCTCCTTCCCAGAGAACCCCGCAGCCCCTGCTGCTGCCTGGCCTGGACCCTGCTCATAGGAACCATGAACTCCCTGCTCTTCCTCCTCAATCTGCTCCTGATGTTTGTTATTTTCACCGTTGTGCTGCTTCCTACCATCGTGGTGGTTTATTTTGGCTTCCAGTGCCACTCGCAGGTAAGTGCCACTCCTCGAGGGCAGGGCCGCACCTGAGGGCTCCCAGGTGAGCAGTGCCTCTAAAGGCCAGGCAAACTCCCCAAATTTTGGCTCTGTTTCCCTAAGGAAACAGATTTTTTTTTTTTCCCTGTGTGAACAGTGTGGGCTGACAAGAACAGGTATTAAATTGAGCAATAAAGTTGTGTCCCCGTGGAAGTGCCGAGGAATGCCAGGTGAGGTGAGCACACTCCCCGCCCCGATGGAGCTGCTGTTTGCATTTTAATTTCACAATATTTCTCTCTCTTCCCTGGGATTTCTGCCACTGAGAGCTGCCAGCCTGAGCTTCAGAGCTCACAGTCCTGCCTGGGCTCTGGAAGGGTTTGCTGCTTTCTGTTTAATTAAGATCCACTAATTGGAAAATGATTGCCTAATGATAGGATTAGTAAAGTCTGACAGAATATATAATCCCCTTCTCGTGCCAATCTAACATTCCTGTTCCCAAACATTCCTCACACCAAAAATGAGCCTCCTTTATCCATCCAGGCTCTGTTTGCTGCCCTCTGCATTTCATTATTTCCTTTTTTACAGATCTCCTCTTGGCATATTCCTTTAAACATTTTTGGGATCACTTGACCAAGGGTGGATGTGAAAAAGCATCTCCCCGTTTTCCTTGCAGGCATGGACTGATAGACCAGCTCAATGTTTCCTGAGTCATAAACAGGGACTGCAAATCAGACTGAAAATGGGAATAAAAACCTCCCAGAACTGCCCCTTCCAGCTTCCCTCACCTTGGAAAACCTCGAGTTCTCCTTTGCACCCACACTCAAAGGCTTTGAGGAGATGCAAAATGTTTTTGAGTGCAGCCAAATGGACCAGAAATGAAAACCCTTGTGTTGCTGGAAGCCGTGAGGAGTCTTTTAAACTCAGCCTTTCCTTTAATGCAATCAGAGCGAGGGCTTGTGGCTTCACCAGAGCAGTCCCTGTCTCTGGGCTGAGCTTTTCAGTGCCTCCCCAGCAGGCAGAGGCTGATTTCTGCACTGCAGCTCCATTAGATGGATTTATTGTTGGTTTTTAGGATGATGGGTTGTGTGCCTTTCACTGCTGAAAGGAAGAAGAATGAAATCTGAGGACACGGGGGCTGCCTGCAGCATTTGTTAGTGCAGGACAAACGAGGGCTCAGCTCAGCTCTGCTGCTGCCAGCACCAAAGGAGAGCTTTAAACCCTAAACCCTGCCTTTAAACACCACTCAGCCAGGCCTGGGGAGGTTTTCTTTGCAAGTGGCCTTTCCTGGCAGATTTTTCAGGCAGAAATGAGTGTACACAAAATGAGAGAGCAGAACACAAAAGGGTCTGGAGAGCCACGCAATGACCAACCTCTGTCTGCACAATCCAACAGATTTCTGCATTTATTATTATTTATTTTTTTTGTTCTTCCCAGTGCTGAGCCACCCACACTGATGTAGCTCCAGGAGGCTTTTTGATTCGGTTTGTGCCAATCCAGTGCTATTGGGTGATTTAATAAAGATTTCCTGCTCCAGGATCAGCGTGCAGTGCTCTTGCCTCTCAGGGATGCTGGGATAATTGAAAGCTTGATTAAGAAGTGCTAATCAGTCACAGAGCGAACCTGAAGCTTGCTCAGCTCTGAGAGAAGGAAGAGAAGCTTTTTTTTTCCATGAAAACACTGGAAACTCAAGGGTATTTTGGCCAGAGGTGGCAGCGAGTTGAAAAACTTAATTGAGTTGTGGAAAACTTTATAACTTAAAAGCGCAAGAACCGCAAAGAGAAGTTATAAAGTAGGTTTGTATTTTATTCAGCACTGGATGCAAGGGGGATATTTCCTCCAAAAACATGCGTGCCTTCAGCAGGTTGCATTTCCTGTTTATTCTCTACAGACTAGGATTACACAATACACCTAATACATATTCATTTCCTAACCCCGCCTATCTTTGCCTCATATTAAAATTAGCTTCAAGCCTCTCTGTGGTTACACATTGATTTTTGGGGGTCTTCTGGTGGTTTTTGGTGATGAAGTAAGGGGTCTTCCTCAGGATGAACTTTTCACCTTGTTCTTTTGAGCATGGTCTATAGGCTTTTGGCTCAGTTCCAGACACGATACTGGTTTTTCGCTGGTTCAGGGGTCTGGAGAATTCTCTTATCCTAACAGAATCTGTGAGGCCTTTTGTTTCTCTACCCTGTTTTTGGCATTCGGCTTCCTTCTTAAGTTATAGCATCCCGTTATTTGCAAGGACTGTGAGTTGTTCAGGCATTCCCGGTGCTCGGGTTAGCCCCCCTTCTTCCCTTTTTGCTCTTAAATCCTAACCTTAATTTCCAATTTTTTAATTCCCTTATCTCAGCAGAGCGGGTTAACGGGAGACTTTTGGAGCCGTTTACCGATTTCTCCATCCTGCCTCTGCCCACAGGTGCTGCACTCCTCTGCCCGCTACTGCAAGAGCGTCCTGGACGACAACAGCTCCTCTGCCCTGATCATCCTGGGTTTTGTCATCATGTCCCCGCTGCTGGTGGTGGCCATGGCCATTTACTGCAGCCTGGCACGGCGCCTGCAGCTCCTCGTGTGCTTCCAGCCCTACAGCCTGGCCCTCTACAAGGGGGCTCCGTGCTGGGCCAGGGGCTGCAGCTCCCGGCTCAAGGCCTGGGTGTGACCCTGCAGCGTCCCTCACCCTCACCCTCAGCCCTCCCTGCCGCTCAGCCTCTGGTTTATCCCCCAAAAAAACCCCTGCAGCAGAGTGAGAACACAGTTTGGACAGCAGAGCGGGGCAGCTTTCTCCGTCCCAGTCCTCTCTGGTGTTTGTTGGTGTTGTTCCTGCGTCGCCTTTGTCCTCGGTAGAAGCATTCTGGGTTTTCTGTAGAAATAAAAGTTTGTGCCCAATCCCCTCTGGAGGAATTTGTTGTGTCTCAAAGCCCTGGCTGCAGCAGAACCACCTCTTGTTCTCCTCTTCGTAGCACTGTGAGGTAAAAATGGAATTTTTGTTTTCTTTCTGAGCGTTGATTTTTCCTGCTGTTTGCCTTGTGTGGCCCTGATACCCCCCAGAGGAATAACCAGGGGTGGCTAGAGGAAAAAAAAAATAAAATAAAGGAGGAAAACGAGTTGACATTTTCTGACAAGACTGAAGAAAAACAAGAAAGTTCTGTTCCAGGCAAGGGAGATGTGCTACAGGATAACAAGGTTTTGCCTGAGGGCAGTGTCTGCTCACTGGGTGCAGATATTTGATACAGCTGCTGTTCCTTTTGCTCACCTGCTGTTTAATCCAAGTGCTTTTACAAGGAAAGCATTCTCCAGCCTGGCAGGGCTGCAAGAATTGTAATGAACCTTCCCCCCCTGCAAAGAAACCCAGAGCTGTTTGCTCCAGCCTCCTCAATAAAGCCAATTTGAATTTAATTTGGTATTTCACTTCAGAGAGTATTTCAATAACAAAGGGGAAATGAATTTACCTGAAAAGTCAGGCTGTTCCCTGGGGTGCAGAGCCCCAGGCAGGCATTCCCAGCAGAGCTGGAGCTCCCAGGTGAAGCTGCCTTGATCCCAAATTTCCTGTGGAAGGCACAGATCCTGAGCCTTGGATCGCGTCCTGGGGCAGCTGTGCCAGCCTGCAGGGCCCGTGTGCCAGGCAGGGACTGTGCCCACAGATGTGGGGGATCCCTGGCTCTGCCTCCTCTTCATTCCCACAGGCAGGGCTTTGTCCTGGCAGCTCCAAACCAGCCCAGAGCACAGCAGGGAGGACAGAAAGAAATTTATTTAAATTGGTTTTTTGTGGGTTTTTTGTTTTGTTTTTTATTTTTTTTCAGTTTTTTTTGGTTGGTTGGTTGGTTGGTTTTTTTGTTTTGTTTTGTTTGGTTGATTTTTTTTGTTTGTTTGTTTTTTTGTTTTTTTTTGTTAAGTGCAACTACATATGGATTAAATTTAAATTCCCCTGCAACATCTCCATTCTCAGAGCCACGGCACTGACCTGGTCCTGAGGCACCTCAGAAGACACTAAAACCCATTTCCTTCGTTCAGGTACATTATATAACTGTATAATATTAATCAGATTTATTAGCTGGTTTATTATTTGTGCCTCCCTGCCACCGGCTGCTCCAGGTGAAGCCACACGAAGATGCCCCAGATGCTTCGAGTTGTTGGAACCCTCAGCTGGGGGTGCTGCAAACACAAAAACCATCTGTCAAACTGAACTGACATCAGCAAGATCATCTTCCAGAGCCGAGGACAGCAGAGAATTCCTTGGAAGGATGCTGCATTCCTGCTCTGAGGGAGGGAGAGGAAACTGAGCCCTGCTGCACAAACCACGGAGGATGTGCTGCTCATCCCGGGCACTTTAATGCTCCAAGTGCTTCATTTTGTGTTCTGTAACTCCCCAGCTGATTTGGCAGGCTCTGCGTGGTAATAAAACACGGTAATAAACCCCAGTGACAGTTCTGGACAGTTCCTTGTGCTCTCCCCATTGCTGTGGCTTCGCTGGAGCTTCAGGGAAGCTTCTCCCCCCTTCGCTCCCCTCTCTCTGCCTGGTCACTGCTGATTGTTCCCAGCTCTGCTGGAGATCCTGGTTGGAATGAATGGAAGTGATTAAAGAAATAATCTGGGAGAGGCAAGGGCCCTTCTCTTGTTGGAACCCAGAGGGTTCCTGTGATGCCTTTGGCCGACCCAAACCCTGCTCAGGAGGCTTTTCAGCCTTGCCAGAGGT
>VXBU01011466.1:0-11154 GCA_013400315.1 Bombycilla garrulus | reverse complement strand
TTTTCCCAACCCCAATCCGTTTTTTCCCGACCCCTATCAGTTTTTTCCCAACCCCAATCAGTTTTACCCAACCCCAATCAGTTTTTCCCCAACCCCTATCAGTGTTTTCCTGACCCCAATCCATTTTTTCCCAACCCCAACCCATTTTTTCCCAATCCCAATCAGTTTTTTCCCAACCCCAATCCATTTTTTCCCAATCCCAGTTCGTTTTTTCCCGACCCCGATCAGTTTTTCCCAGTCAGACTGATTTCTGCTGTGTGAGGTGGCTTGGAGCTGTGGTGCCCCAGTAACCCTTCCCACAGAATCCTCTCTGTGTAGCAATTCCTTCCTGTTTCCAATCACAATAATTTTAAAAAAACCCACACTCAAGAACCGTGTTACCCACCATGCTACAGGTCTGACTATAAACCAAAGCTTCTGGGAGGTCTGGGGCAAATTTATTCCCCTTGGAATGTTTGAGTGGGACAAATTCCCTTGGGTGAGAGGAACTTGTGTTTGTGAAGAGTTCAGCTGGGAGGGAGGAACTCGGGCAGCAGAATATCTGAATTCCTTCAAACCCCACAAGTCTTTGAGATGAGTCACGCAGCTCAGGCATCTGCACGAAAATGCCTCCACCTGCACAGGCTGCAAACCTGAGGAATTATTTCAGGAAACAGGAATGATTTCACCTCAGCAACAGGCTCCTGGTTGTGGACACAAAGTGCTTGAGCCCCTTGAGCTGATTTTCATGCTCAGGGTGATTTTTTTTTAATTATTTCTCTCAAATGTTGGGATTTTTATTTCTCTCAGTTTTTTTTTTATTTCTCTCAAACGTTGTCTGTCTCTGTGCCAGCTGATGGAGGAACACAAACATGCTGAACACATCCAGAGTGGGATGTGTGTCCCTGGCAAGGATTTGGTGCTGTCAGCTCCTTCCAACTCTTGTCTAGGATGGATCTAACTCCCTAAACACCCTAAAAAACATCCTAAACCATCAAGAGCTGACACCTCCAACTCCTGCCGTTGCTCTCTTACGAAACTGAGCCTATAGGAAAGGAATGTTTTGTTCCATAAATCCCCTGTCCCAACATGTTCCACATCTGCCAGATCCATGGCCTGATTTGGCCAGGATGAGCTCTGGAAGAACAGCCCAGCCCAGCCCAGCTCAGCCCAAATTCACCTCTCTGCTCCTCATGGTGCTTGCTGGCAGAGGAACAGGCAGCATTTCGGAGTTTTCACCGCTGCAGGATTTTAGAGCATCCAGGAGAGGCTCTGAGGAGATCAAATCTGGGTCTCAGGATGGGATCTGGCAGGCAAGGGCACTGCCATCCCTCCTCAGGGTTTGTCTCAGCCTCCCAGGTGCCTCTGGATTTGTTTGGAATGCTCAGGGAGTTGCTGGGAGTTTGCAGACAGGTTTTCCTGCAGGTTCTCTCCCCGCTGGAAATCCGGATTTCATTCCTTATTTGACTTCTGCTGTGTGAGGTGGGTTGGGGCTGTGGTGCCCCAGTAAACCTTTCCACAGAATCCTCTCTGTGTAGCAATTCCTTCCTGTTTCCAATCACAATCATTTAAAAAATCATTTAAAAAAAACTCCAAAAACCTGTGTTTTCCCCCAAATACCCAATTCCCTCCCATGTGGGCAACCAACAGCCCTCCTCCTGTCCCAGCCACGCCACAGACCTCCAGATTTTTTTTTTCTTGTTTTGTTTTTGTTTTGGTTTTGTTGGGTTTTTTTTTTTCTGTGGTTATTTTTTTTCTGGTGCATCCTGAATCCAGGTTACACCCAACAGCATCCCAAAAAAATTAGAAATCTGCAGCACAGGAGGTGATAAAATCTGCAGAGGTCACAACTGCTGTGCCTGAGGGCAGCGTTCTGTGCACTCAGCAGGCCTAAAAGCTTCCATTTTAATGGAAGGTGAGATTTTCACATGAATCCAGGGCTTGCAAAGTGCCAGACATTGGTCACATCACCTGATTTCACCTTAATAAAGCCAATTAAATCCACTTTTCCTTGCCTGGAGGAGCAGCCCTCAGGCACCAGCAGGGACAGACAGGATTTTGGCAGGCAGGAGTTGGACCCAAATTAGGAGTCCACAGATAAAATTAGGGGTCCACAGACCAAAATTATGGTCCACAGATAAAATTAGGAGTCCACAGATAAAATTAAGAGTCCACAGATAAAATTAGGGGTCCACAGACCCAAATTAGGGGTCCACAGATAAAATTAGGGGTCCACAGACCCAGATTAGGGGTCCACAGACCCAGATTAGGGGTCCACAGATAAAATTAGGGGTCCACAGATAAAATTAGGGGTCCCCAGACCCAGTTTAGGGATCCATAGGCCCAGTTTAGGGGTCCCCAGACCCAGTTTAGGGATCCCCAGACCCAGATTAGGGGTCCACAGATAAAATTAGGGGTCCACAGGCCCAGTTTAGGGATCCACAGACCCAGTTTAAGGGTCCCCAGACCCAGTTTAGGACAGGTTCTCCTGCCTGGCTGCATTTCTTACCCTCATCACGAACCCAGCAGCATTCCTGCAAGTCTGATCCTGATCTGTGCAGGGCTCAGGGGTTGCCAACAAACTCGTGGCTGTTTTGAGTCAGCAAGAGGCAGGAGGTGCAGGGAAATTGTGTCACCAGCTGTCTGGGTGTCACTAGGCAGGCCCTGCCTGGGTCCAGCTCAGGGTATTAACTTGCAGGGAACAGAGGGGCTGGGAATCACCTTGTGAACGTTGATTTTCTGGGTTTTATTGTCCTCTTTATATTCTGGAGGCATCTTTGGGCTGGCAACAAGGGGCAGAGCTGTTTGCTGCGGGCTTCCTGCCCCCCGTCCTCCCATCTGCCCTTTTTATTCACTGTGCTCCTGCCTCCAAGCTCGCTTATTTCCATTCCCTGAGCTCTTGGCAGGATTTTTGGCAGGGCTGAGGCCTTTCCTGTGCTCCCTGTTCCTTCGTGGCTTGGCCCCCGGTGTTTGTGGGGCTCACAGAAGGGTGCAGCGCCCCAGGATTCCTGATCCTGCCTCCCACCCTCCGAGAGGGTGGAGTGCTGCTGGATGGGATGGGGTGGGAGCAGGGAAATGTTCCTGCCTGCCTGGGAGGGCCGGGGAACAGCTCAGAGGAAAATCTGAGGCTGTTTTCTTTGGTACAGGGAAGCTGGCAGGGCTCGGAGCAGCTCGGAGGAGGAGAGCTGATCCTCTCCCGGCTCAAGGACAAGTCTGGGAGTGCAAAGCAACCCCATCTCGCAGGTTTGGGAGGAATTTTGTGCCTCCTTTACCTCTGTGTGATGGGGAGCCGCTGAGAATTACCTAAAGTGCTCTGTGAGGGTTTGAGCATGAGCTGGAAGGGTTTTTATAAGGATTTAGCAGCACTTCAACGCTCGGAGTGCTCTCAAAAATCCTTTAAAAACAGAAGAGCATCTCCATGTCTTCCTACGTCACTTTTCTGGAGCTAGAAACAAAATCCTGTGTGTTTCTGCCCCTCCGCAAGAGCAGAGAACAGTGGAATTCTGCCCAAAAAGGCCACACGTGTCAGGAGGGTCGAGGAGCTGGGGGAGCTGCCCAGCATCACAAGAGGTGTTTGAGCCTGGAATTTGGGCTCTGGAACACAAAGGTAGCACCAGCCTCAAACAGAAACCTCAGTGCAGGGGCAGGGAGAGGTGAGGTGGCACAAGAGGACTCTGAGTGTTGAAAATCACCGAACAAGGGAGCTCTGTGCTGCCCTGCAGGGAGTGACCTCAGCTGGGGTGAGTCCAGCTGCCTCAGAAGTCCCCAGATCCTCCTGCCCACTGGCAGAGAGCAGGGAGAAACTGAGTTCTTCACACTCTGGGCTGCTTCATGGGCAGGAGTTCGGTGGTTGGTGATTTCCACACGGAAATCTCTCACCCCTCAGGGATTTCAGGTGCCTGTGGTGCTGCCAGCTGCATGTCCCACCCAGAACGGATCCAGAATGGATCCAGAGGGTGTTCAGAAGGGATCCAGGTGTTCCATGCTCTGTGGGCTGATCTCAGCAGTGATTTCTGAAGGGATCCAGAAGGGATCCAGGTGTTCAATGCTCTGGGGGCTGACATTTGCAGTGATTTCTGAAGGCATCCAGGTGTTCCATGCTCTCTGGGTTGATCTCAGCAGTGATTTCTAAAGGGATCCAGGTGTTCCATGCTCTAGATGCTGATCTCAGCAGTGATTTCTGAAGGGATCCAGGTGTTCCATGCTCTGTGGATGCTCTCTGGGTTGATGTCTGCAGTGATTTCTGAAGGGATCCAGGTGTTCCATGCTCTCTGGGTTGATATCAGCAGTGATTTCTGAAGGGATCCAGATGTTCCATGCTCTAGGGTTGATCTCAGCAGTGATTTCTGAATGGATCCAGGTGTTCCATGCTCTCTGGGTTGATCTTAGCAGTGATTTCTGAATGGATCCAGAAGGGATTCAGGTGTTCCATGCTCTCTGGGTTGATCTCAGCAGTGATTTCTGAAGGGATCCAGAAGGGATCCAGGTGTTCCCTGCTCTAGATGCTGATCTCAGCAGTGATTTCTGAAGGGATCCAGAAGGGATCCAGGTGTTCCCTGCTCTAGATGCTGATCTCAGCAGTGATTTCTGAAGGGATCCAGAAGGGATCCAGGTGTTCCCTGCTCTAGATGCTGATCTCAGCAGTGATTTCTGAAGGGATCCAGAAGGGATCCAGGTGTTCCCTGCTCTAGATGCTGATCTCAGCAGTGATTTCTGGCCACTGTCCCTCTTGCAGATGTCATCCAATCCAACAGGCTCCACGCCACAGAGGTCACCTCCAGCAGCTTCCGCCTGACGTGGCCCAAGCTCCTCTCGCAGGACACTGGTTACTACAGCCTGGAGTACGGCCCAGCAGCTGCTCCGGCAAGGAAGAGGACTCAGCAGGTGTCTGGGGCTCTCACCAGCCTCGTGCTCAGCGCCCTCGCCCCAGAAACCACCTACGAGGTGGCTCTGATTCCTGAGTCCAACGTGCACTACTTCCCCCCCCAGAGCACCAGGGTCACCACGCTGGCAGGTAAAACGGGCGTGGTGTGGGCACAGTCACTCCCTGGGGACAAGGAGGAGATCAGATTCTCCCGCCTGAGGTGGAGGTGGAGATAGAGGATGCTGGAATGATCTAAGGGAAAATCTCTGTTTGAGAGGGGAAGAACTCGGAGCGGGAAGCAGCCTCTGTGTGCAGGAAATAACTCAGATTTATGCCCGCAAAAAGGTGGCAAACTGAAAACCTGGGCAGGGCTGGTGAAGTCAGTGTGGATTTCTACACAATATTAATGTTTTTGCGTGCAAGAACAGTTCTGGCTGAGTTGTTCTGCCCAGGCAGAGAAACCTTTTACTTTGAGCTGGGCTGTGTGAGGAGTATCAATATGATTTTAATTGCACACCCTTGAAGCCCAATATGGCGCTGTCGCTATAGGACACAAAAGAACACAGACACACACTGCAGCTCAGGTGATCAGAAGAGAGGAGAAGAGGGTTTATTTTTTCTGACTCCATTATTTATAGTTTTCCAAAAGTGACAGTGGATTGGACGGTGGCAGTGCCACCTCTCCAAAGACACTGCACAGACAAACAGTCCATCAATTTTTCTCCATCAGTTTTTCTCCTCCTCTATGAAGGAATGCAAAAACACTGAGGTGTTTATAGAAAGTGTTTGAGAAAGTTCTTCACAAATCTGTAAATATCAGAAGGCTTAGAAAGCCTTACAAAAATCAGGGCGACATGGCGCGGGTCAGTAAAGCTCATTAAATCCTCATTCACATCTCTTTCCATTGCTTCCAGAGGAAATCAGCCCCGTCCAGGTTCTCATCTCGGACTCTGGGCCTCACAGCTTCCACGTGAGCTGGGCTCCTGTGCTGGACAGCGTGGCCAGCTACCAGGTCCTGTACGGGCCGCTCCCCGGGAACTCGGTGGAGGTGCTGGAGGTGGATGGGAGGCACAACAGCACCGTGGTGGAGCACCTGGCACCCAACACCACCTACCTGGTGACGGTGACTGCGATCTACAGGTCTGGGAAGAAGAAATCCCTGTCAGCCAAGGCCTGCACCCAGGAAGGTGAGCGAGGGGAAGCGGCAGCACGAGGAGCGTCCCCAGAGGGTCGCCTGCCCTCAGGTGGAGGCAGAGGGCTCAGGGAATGCAGCCCTGGGGTGGGATAACGGGGGAAAGCTGCAGGAGCAGCTCTGGATATGCCCATAGGATGTGGCAGATGTGTGAGGGCTGGAAGGGAATCACACACGCGGTGAGGCACACACGGTGACAGCCGTGCAGCCAAGAATCGCCCTAACGGAGGAAGGAAAGCGCGTTTCCCTCCTGGCTCCTCTGTGCCTGCTCCTCGGGGTGATTTGGCAGCAGAGGGGTTGAAATTGATGAAGTTAAGAAGTTAATGAGCAGAAATGTGTGCTGTGAAGAAGCAGGAGGCAGCCTGGCTCTTGTCCTCAGGAGTGAGGAGCTCAGCATATGGCAGAGCTGAGGGCGTGGGAGGCGACAGAGTGAAAAAAAAGAATTTTATGCTGTTACCAGCACAAAGTTAAGGACTAATTAATCCCAGCTCCTTCAGTGGGGAGATGCAGAGTGATTTTATCTCTCCACCCACGGCCAGGCAGCACTGCCCCGGGGAGCAGGGATCACTGTGGAACAGCACCCTGCAGTAACAGGGATCCTCTCTCCGCAGAGGGCTCCGCGGTGAGGCACCTCCGCTTCGAGGCCGCGGGTCCCGACAGCCTGAGAGCGTCCTGGGACTCGGCCGCCGGGGCCGTGCTGGGGTACCGCGTGCGCTGCCGGCGCCAGAGCGGCCCCTCCTCGGCGCTCAGCGTGCCCCCGCAGGTGCACAGCGTGCTGCTGGCCCACCTGCCCCCGGGCAGCACCGGCCGCGTGTGCGTCCAGCCCGTGTACGGCTCCCAGCCCGGGCGCAGGCTGTGCCGCACCGTGCGCAGGCAGCCAGGTGAGCTTCGACGGCCGGCCGGGGTGACTTTGTGTCCCCACTCGTGTGTCTGTCTGTGCTGTGTTGAGTTCTGGTGCTTTTATCCCCAGTTGTGTATCTGGTTTTGCTGGGTGTGTAGTTCTGATGCTTGAATCCCCACTCGTGTGTGTGTCTGTGCTGGCTGTTGAGTTCTGATGCTTTTATCCCCAATCAAGTGTCTGTCTGTGCTGGCTGTTGAGTTCTGGTGCTTTTATCCCCAGCTGAGTGTCTATTTGTGCTGCATGTGGAGTTCTGATGTTTAAATCCCCATTCGTGTGTCTGTCTGTGCTGGCTGTTGAGTTCTGACATTGGAATCCCCACTCATGTGTCTGTCTATTCTTGGTGTTGTTCTGATACTTTTATCCCCAATCAAGTGTCTGTTTTTGCTGGGTTTTGTTCTGATACTTGAATCTCCACTCGTGTGTCTGTCTGTGCTGAGTGTTGAGTTCTGGTGTTTGAATCCCCATTCATGTGTCTGTCCGTGCTGAGTGTTGAGTTCTGGTGTTTGAATCCCCATTCATGTGTCTGTCCGTGCTGAGTGTTGAGTTCTGGTGTTTGAATCCCCATTCATGTGTCTGTCCGTGCTGAGTGTTGAGTTCTGGTGTTTGAATCCCCATTCATGTGTCTGTCCGTGCTGAGTGTTGAGTTCTGGTGTTTGAATCCCCATTCATGTGTCTGTCCGTGCTGAGTGTTGAGTTCTGGTGTTTGAATCCCCATTCANCTGTCTGTGCTGGCTGTTGAGTTCTGGTGCTTTTATCCCCATTCGTGTGTCTGTCTGTGCTGAGTGTTGTTCTGGTGTTTGAATCCCCATTCATGTGTCTGTCTGTGCTGAGTGTTGAGTTCTGATGTTTGAATCCCCACTCCTGTGTCTGTCTGTGCTGAGTGTTGTTCTGATGTTTGAATCCCCACTCGTGTGTCTGTGCTGGCTGTTGAGCTCTGCACCTTTCAGACTGGCTCCAGGAGAGAAGGACAGAGTTTGTTATCAGAGACTGCACTTGCTCCCCCTCATCCTTCTCCTGGACTGTGCTGTCTGCAGTGGATGGCAGGAGAGAGCTCTCCTTTGCTTTTAGCTAGTTTTTAGCTGGCTGAGGCAGAGAAGTTCCCTGCACCGTGGTTTTATTATTTTTGTTTGTTTGTTTTGAACCTGCTCTGGACTGAAAACCCGCAAGGGAGCTCCCACCTGTTTTCCTGAACCAGTCGGAGGAGGCACCGCTTGAATTTGCTTTCTGGATGAACCCCTTTGGAGGTTTTCTCCTAAATTTGCCCTAAACCAGGTGTCCCGAGGCTCACAGAGCAGCCCCCAGCGCTGGGATATTCCGTGCTCATCTCCGCTTTTTTTTTCACCACAGAGACAGACCGAAGTTGGGCTTTTCTCCGGTTTTTTTGGAGAAAGACTCCTCCTAGTGGAGTTTATTGCAGGCAGGAGAAAAAAGCGATCAGTGGAGACAGTCCTGGGATTATTTTAGGATAACGAGGGTGGGAACGCTGCTAAAGTTGGCACGGGCATCGGAAGTGCTGTTTAAAAGTCATTGGAAGCCTTGGTTGCCCTTCATTTTCCAGCGTGGCAGAGGACAGGTAACAATTAAAGACATTTAAAAAGACACGGCACTTCTTTCTTCCTTCTGCCACTTTCTGTCACAGGCATTAAAAGATCCCTGACACAATGGAGTAAAACCAAACAGAAGCTACTAAACAGAAGTACTTTTCCCAGAATAAAATGCCCCCAGAGGTGAGATTTGTGTTCAGATGTGGAGAATGGGTGGCTAAAAAGGCTGATATTTCTATTCCTTGTGTTCTTCCAGCTACAGAGGCCCAAGGATACACGCACAGACAGAGAGCGTGACAGGCTCCTCCAGCTGATCCCCAGCAGAGCAAAGGATCTTGCTTGGACAAGGACTTGGACAAAAAGGAGGAGCCAGGGGAGGAAAAACTCATCTCCCAGCCTGAGCTGTCCCTTGAGGTGTCCTGCTTGTCCCCAGCCAAGTTCTCCCAGAGTTTAAAGGCTGGATGGAAAAACCAATCTGACTCAAAGCTGCCAAACGTGTGCCCATTTCTTAGAGATAACAATCACAAGGCAGAGTGCTGCATCCTCGCTATTGCTTGCTTGCTGCCAGTTCTCTATTTATTAAAGGTCGATCCAGATTTATTTTTGCAGCATTCAGGACTTGACTGTTGAGAGAAAGATTCCACGTGGCCAAATCCATTCCTGCTGCCGGCAGCCAGGGAACCTGGCGTGTGAGAGAGCAGGAAACCCAAAATCCTGGCAATGTGCTTCCCCAGCAGCTCCCTCCAGGGCTCTCAGCCCTCAGCTGAGCTCGAGGAGCAGCTGAGAGTCCAGAAAATCCAGACAGGAGCATCTAAAGCACTTATTTTCATTTCTGTGCTCCTGCTTGGATCATCACCACTGCATTGCTCTGCATTCCTGCAACCCAGATGAGAGTCCTGCTGTCCTCATGGAGATTAATTAGCCTGTTCTGTGCCTAATTACAGGCAATAAGTCTCCAGCACTATCATTCCTCTGCACTCTGAACCCACACAGCTCATCTCTGGTGTCTTGTCTTGAGCTTCCACCCAGTGCTAAGCTTGAGCTGCACTTAAAAATCAGGGCTTTTAAGGGAGAAGAGTAAATCTGATTCTTTCCCTTTGGCCCCAGGCTTGAACTCGCTGTTGCTAAACCACTCTGGAGAGCTGAAAAAAAAAAAAAAAAAGTTTAATTATAAATACCTAGTGACCAAGCAAATGGTTTCAAAGTTCAGGGCTTAGGGCCGTAAAGAAATGTAGATATTTCTCTGCTAAACCCCAGCATCAGTGGGAACACCCTCCCTCAGTAACACTTGCTCTATTTGAAATTTATTGCTTATTTGTCCTACATGTGGAACTTGGTTTGGAAGCCGTGCTGTTTGTTGGAGAGCCCCATGCAGCCTCACAAACCCTTCTTAAAACAGCTTCAACCAGCTCCTTCTGGAGCCGAGAGGAACTTTTATCCCTGGCTTTGTCTCCTGAGAGCTGAATCCTTCATTTCTGGAGCATTTTCCTTGGGCTGCCTTGTTCAGGAGAGTAGGGTAGAAGGGAGGCGAGTCATTTATTAACTCTGTAAAGAGATTTCCCCATGATTTGTGTCCTCCTTTGGAATGTGCATTTGTGACTGATTAATCTCAGTGCTGAAGGGATGGAGCCCCTGGAATTGCTCATGCAATAAGATGATTTTGTTTGTTCTTGCTGTAGGACAGAAATTAAGTTTGCACAAGTCCTTGCATAGTTTATTAATACATTAACGTGTCATCCCTCAGTTGTAACACACCCTTTTGAAGACAATTAAATATAAATACAAGAGCTACTGAATGGTTCCTTTGTGCTTGATGGCAAATGTGTGAATTGAGGGTTTTGTTCCAGGGGTTGAAAAGCTGGCATTTATAGAATCATAAAAGTTGGGAAAAGCTTCTGAAATCACCAGATTAAATCATCATCATGATAAAGATCCATTGATGGTGATCATGATTATTAATTCTTTTTAAATGGTGATGGATTTAAATGGTGATAATTTTAAATGACTGAGAAGTGTGTGTTCTACCCCTGCCTGCACAGCCTGGTTCACACAAACTTTACCCCTCAAAAAATGTGTTGGAAATATAAAAATGGAAATGTATCGGTCCTGATGAAGCCACAGTTCCAAAAAGAATTGTTTTACAAGGGGAGTCCCTGAAATCTCAGCAGAACTGGTAAATATTTGTGAACAACACGCTCAGGCACAGGGTGGGATTGTTGGGGTGACCTGTGAGGGGCCAGGAGTTGGACTCTGATCCTCGTGGATCCCCTCCAGCTCAGGATATTCCATGTTTCCATGATTCTAAGCCTACATTTGGGAAAAACATGAACATTTAGAGAAATAAATATATATATGAGGTGTCCCCAGTCTGAGGGCTGGGCATGGCCCAGGTGTATTTTATATTTTACACCATTTCAGGCGTAGAATTCCACGTGTTCCGGAGTTTCACTCCACTCCCCTTCTCTATCACCATTCCCACTCCAAGCAGCTGGACAAGGAGATAATTTCCACAGAAATCCTGCTCTTTATCCCAGATAACCACAGGGATGGGTTTTCCTGTGGAAATTATCTCCTTTTCCTTTTCTTCTTTCCCATTCTCTCTGCCATTCTAAGGAGCTGATTTTGGGGGAACTCTGGGATAACACCAGGCCTGAACCGATTCCCAGGAAAATCT
>VXBU01011457.1:111187-134057 GCA_013400315.1 Bombycilla garrulus | reverse complement strand
TGCCCAGCTCTGGGACAAAGCCAGTTACTGTCCTTCATCCAACCAGGCTTCACCTGCCTCTTTCCTTTCCTCCCCTACAGCTGCCATGGACACAAGCACAACAATACCCAGCCCAACCACCTCTGCTCATTCAGGTGAGTCTGAATTTCTCCTGGGTTTTCTGGCTACTGCTTTTTGCAGAAACAATTAGTGTCTTAGAGTTTGGGGTTTTGGTTTTCTCCAAGAAAGAGCATAGCCTGGGAAATGCACAGCAGAATGCAGCTGAAACTGGAAGTCATTGAACACTGAAGTTCACAGAGCATTGCCAAGGCCCTGGAATGGGAACGTTCCTGCTTCTGGTCTGTGTTGACTGGACTTGAGATGTATGTTTGGGATGAGTGTGAGTTGATATTCTTGGTTGAGCCCTCCGTGAGAGACCATTCTGTTGAAACTCCCTGGCTCTCCATTGTCTAAGTTACAGGGTGGCACCGATATCCCCAGGGGTGGTAGGAAACCTTGCCATACTCCCTCATCCTCCTTCCAGTTTCCCACCTGCGTCCTTTCCTTCGTCACATACAGCTGTCGCAAGCACAGCCCCTGTTACAAATCCTCCAGTTATATACGTTGATGTGTTTTATCCTATTTCTCTGATCCATAACTCTGGAAGTGTAATAATTACTGTTTTGCAGGTGTGATCTGTTCCATTTGCAGAGTATAATACATTGGGAAACGTCCTTATTGGTTTTAACTCTTTATATGCTACACACTGCCTTTTGTATTTGAGGGATTCTATTGCTTCAGGTGGATTTCAGAGTATGCTGATTACATGGGCAATTTTCTTTTGTTCATTTTCTGATTTTATGGTATTTAGGCCATTACCTTTTACTTTATTTCATACCTATGTACCTGAAGCCCACAAAGTTAATAACTGCAAGCACAGGTTGTAATTCTCTGTAGAGTTCATCACTCTTGTAGCCTAAGTGAGAGGACCACAATCATTATGTTTCGTTTGAGGTTTAGCCTTGTGTTGCCACGGTTTCTGTATATAGAACAGATTTTTTATTTGATCAGAAGTAAATCTAAATCGATCACTTCTATCCCTTCTTTTCTTTTTTTTTTTTTTTCTTTTCTTTTCCAGGTCAAAAAATTATTTGTGGTGATATACTTTTTAAGTCCTCCGGAACATTTCAGAGTCCTTCTTTGAATTCTTCAGATAAAGCAGATTGTTTGTGGCAAATACACGTAACAAACAATTTCCGCATTGCGCTCACATTTGCTAACATTCAGTAAGTAAATCACTTTCTGCTTGGGCAATAAGAAAATTCCAAATCTCAACTGCATCCACAGTTTCTGGGCATGTTTCCCATCCTATAAGTGGATGATAAATACACATGGGAAATGTGTGAGTGCAGAATCCTATTACATTGTTTGTTCAGCATTTAAACCCCAAAGTTTAGCAAACGCATTTTTTTATATATTCTCATTTCTTCCTCAGGTTGCAAGGTGGATGCCAGAATGACTATATTGAGATCTATGATGGGCCACCCAAATCTTCTCCTCTGCTTGGAAGAATTTGTTCTAGTTCTCCTCTCACCTACACTTCATCTTCAAACTTCATGTCTGTCAAGTTTTACAGTGACTCCAGATATTCCAGTGGAAGTTTTCAGGCTCATTATCAGTCCTTTCCAGCAGACCAGAACACCAGTAATGTTCCATTTTATTTGTAATTCTGTTCTCTTGGTGATGTTTTCTTTCCTCAGAAACTTTTATACACTCGTTTTTTTTACTAAATAAGTATTTGCTGATGTTGTTGAAGGAATCCCACATAGATTATATTCGTACTTGAATTTTGTGACTGATTATTGACTGCTCACTTTCAGAAAATAACTACTTTTTCTTCTTTAAAATATTCAATTTATTTGCCTTTAGACATTTTCTATGTCATTTTCTAAACTCGTATTTTTTGTATCACATCCTAATTCATATATATTTTCCTACCTTTCTGGACAAACTTTCACAGAGTCATAGAAATGTTGGTTACAAGGGACTTTTGGAGGTTTCCTAGACCAGCTATTCAAAACAGAATGGCCAATAACAGGTCAGGTCCATTAAGAACTGGTCTAGCTGTGTGTCTAGAATTATTCAAAAGATGAAATATTTAAAGCTACTATTTTGGGTGACCTGTTCCAGTACTGTCCTATTGCTTACTCATATCTAAGTCTCAAGTGTAAAAATAAGTGGCTTGGCTTATAAATTCACTTCTCTGAATGGTAGCAGTTATTGCATTTGCTGCGATATGGAAGCATTATCAAGTACCTGAAATCACTAATAATTAATATTTTTTTCCCCTAGCCCTTCTGTGCTTGCCAACCTACATGCATGCAGTGGTGGACAGACACTATCTCCAGTCCCAGGGCTACTCAGTGGGGAGCATCAGCCTGGCAGACCCTAACTGTAGACCAAAAATTACATCAACTGAGGTTATATTCAACTTTTCATACAGTGACTGTGGTACACGTAGGCAGGTTGGTGTCAAGACATTTGGGAGAGCTCTGGGCATGGGAATTTAACAGATATTTGGAAAATTGTCATGATTGCAAAGGGTGTTGTAAGCCACAGGCATGCAAAACACAGAAAAGGAGCATGTGTTTCTGCAGGGTGAAGTTGGTTAATTATTTTTAATTATGCTTCCCAGGGTACCTAAATCCTCCCCTGTACCTATTTCAGAATGATATGCTATAGTACAAAAATAGAGGGGAGAGTTAAGTGAGCAATCCCATCTGGGATGCTTGGGATTTTTCAGTGTGACACGTCCTTTCTGACTGCTAGGACCTGGCACACACAGTAATACTCACAGTATTTACAGTGAACGTGACCACCTGTGGTAATTTAACACTCATTTAATGTGTCTAACAGGGCAGCAACGATACCATCACCTACTCCAACGTGATAAAAGTGCCTGCTCCTGGTACAGTCATCAAGAGGCAAAAGGACCTTCACTTGCACATCAGCTGCAAAATGCTGCAGAACACCTGGGTCCAAGTCATGTACATTGCTGATGATGTCACTGATGTGAACCAAACCCAGTATGGCAGATACGACGTGAACCTGGAGTTCTACAACTCCTCATCTTTCCAGTGGCCAGTGCGTGACTTCCCTTACTATGTTGACATGGATCAAAACTTGTTCCTCCAAGCTTCTCTTCACAGCTCGGACCAGAATCTGGTGGTGTTTGTGGACACATGCGTAGCATCGCCTAATTCTAGTGATTTTAGAACACTGGTCTATGAATTGACCAAAAGTGGGTAAGAACATTGTAAAAAATTACTTTAAAAGTGTCTCTATGTGTAGTTCTAAAAGAGCTTAATTTGTGAAATGAGGTGATTTAGGACCAGTGTGCAGAGGCTGTAATTCTCAGGGTAAATGTTCTTTTAAGAACAACTTTTTGGCAAAGCCTGAACAGAATTCAGAATGACAACCAAATGTCGTTCAGAAGCTGCAGTCAAGCACTGAGCTTTCACCCAAGGAGGCAGTGAGGAAATTGAGGTCTGACTTTGTTTCTGAAATAAATGTATGAAAGGAAGGGATGTCCATGGCTCTACATTTCTGTACATCATGAGTTTTTAAAGCATCATAACTGGAATACAAAACTGTCTGCTCAAAAAGAAGAGACATTTCTTAGCTTTTTCTTATTATTCTAGAAACCTAAACCACTTTGCTTTATTTTCTACCAAAGTACATTGAAGCACAAAAGAGAATGTTTCTTAAAATAAAAAGAAAAAGTGTATTAAAATTAGTTTTGTGCTTCCAGAGCAGAAAGGGGAACTTTCTCTTTCTGAAACAACTTTCAGGGGCCTCTTTTCAAACAGTTAATCCTGGTTGCAAATGCACCTGAAATACAGAAACCAGCAGAACCGCTAGCCATTTTTCAGCTATTCATGTTTCAAAACTTGTTAAGCTATGAAATTTCTGTGCTGCATACATTTAGTAATTTTTCTTCTTCCTAAAAGCACTTTTTTTTTAAAAGCCTTTTGGTTGCTCTTTTACTTACTGGTTTTATATTAACCTGGAAACTTATGCAAAGAGAGGGTGTAATAGTGCTTCTACTCAGGTGAAGCTGGGAGTTAGTAGCTAATGTGTTGATTTTATATTTTTCCAGGTGTGCCAGTGATCTCACCTACTCTCTCTTCCCCTCACCACGCGGCGACGTTGCTCGGTTTGGGTTTAACGCTTTCTCCTTTGTGAACCGCTTCCCGTCAGTGTTCCTGCGCTGTGAGCTGGCGGTGTGCAGGTACCAGGACTACTTCTCCCGCTGCTATCAGGGCTGTGTCAGCAGGTTCAAGAGGAATGCAGATTCCTCCCACAAACGAGTGAATGTTGTTGTTGGACCCGTGCAGCTTCGGGAAGCTCACGCTGAGAGAAGGAACATTGGTAAGTTTAAATATCTTCAATAACGTAATACTCTGTGTGTTACTGTGTGTTTGCATTTCAGTTCAGACACGAAAGCCGGCTCTGAAATGTGCCTTTGCTGGTTTATTTACAATTCTGCTATAATTCTTATGGGGGATTATTATTATTTATGTATATAAAGTAGTTCTATTAGATTTACAAGCTTTCCTTTCTATCACAGTTTAGATCCATTCTTTGTTCTGCACATATCAAATGGCAATTGATTCAGTTCTATGGGAAGAAGGGTGAGATGTAACTAATCTCCCTGCCAGATTTATATTCATTTTCCAAAGCTGTCTGTGTCTGATTTGCTTGTATGTTATTTATTTGCAGTCAATCTCTAGGTCCTCTTGGAAATGCTGTTACTCACTGTCCTGTAGCTGCTGTTTCCACTACCAGAAAGCAATATCTGCAGGTCTTTGATTGTAATAATCACAGACTCCCAGCTTCTCTTTCATTTCTTGCCACAATCTTTGCTTGTTTTACATAATAATGGCCACTGAATAATTTGTGAAATCATGTGTGGTTTTCTGATCAGATGCAGATCAGAGCTTTTTAACTCAAATTACTCTTTTATGCACAGAGGTAGCCTCTGACATCCAGGCAAAAGGGGAGACTCTGAGCTCAGTGCCTGCTGCCAGCTCCCACCTGCCTCTGGCTGTGACCATCGTGGTGCTGGTAGCTGCTGTTCTCACAGTGGGAGGATTTCTTTGGAAGAAGAAACTGCAGAAAACCATCCCATACCAGAAACTGTGAGAAGCAGCTCCAGGCATGGAGGTGGAAGGATCCTTTCACCAGCCACCTGCTTCGTTATTTGCGTTTGCAATCAGTGTGAAGGGCAGCTCTTACTTGACTATTCCACCATCCAGACCATGTCTGAAGAATCAAGATTATACCTGATGTTACCATGGACTGAATTTATAAAGCAAGCTGATTTCAAAACCGAAGGTGTAAAGAAGGATTGATTCTTCCATCCCAGCATTCAAATAAGCATCTCCAGTGCTGGACATTTCAAAGCTTCTCTGTTGAACTCCTCATTGAGTATCTGTCTAAGAGAGCTGAAATAGATGACTTGAAAAACAAGAAGCTGACTTATTTGGCCCTTGCTGATATGCACTTGAAACACCTGTGTAGATACACTGGTATCGTAGTACAAGAAAAATGTTTCTTTGCAGTAAAAAATCTCAATAATGAGCTATAAGCAAATATACTCAGGGGCTGCATGTAAGAAATTATTGCTGTACAGTGTTCCTGACTTTGGGGAGTATGGTTCCTCCCAAATTCATATTTCTCTGATAAATGTAGGCCATTCATACAATTTTGAAAGGAGGATGAATATAATCCCGTTACATAAATGTGTAATTAAAAAAAGGAGTAAGGAAAATGGTTTTTTGAGCTATACCTTTTCTTTTTGTGTACGTGCAAACATCCAACTTGTGTGTGTGAACTCATGGCTAATACACTGTCGGGCTGGAGAATGTGGCTTCTGACAAAGTGACTTTGCCAAGCAGTGATTCCTGCTCTTGCTCTCACACATTTCTACAGCTGGAATGTAGAAATGGTGGGAGGGAGAGAATGCATGTAAGTTCCCATAAGGAAGCATGACCATTCTCCTATCCTCATGTGAAAACAAAATAAAAAAAAAAAAAAAAAAAACAATAAAAAAAAGGAAGAATTTGTTTGGAAGAAGCTACTTAATACAGGTGGAAAGGTCACTGGTGTTGTTGAGAAATGCCCCTCTTGAGAATTTCCTGTTTTCCAGCCAGCTGTGAAAGAGGTAAGTTCATTTGGAACTGAGCAATGTCAGATGTGCAAGGTGAGCCAAGGTGGTGACGTGTGAGGAAGGTGAGCTGTGCTCTTGGGTGACAGCCTCACCTGACAAGGAGCATAAGGGCAGCTCTGACGGGAACCAGCCCCACAGCCTGTACCATTTGTTGCTTCAAGCTGCCTTCCCCTCGGGATTGCAGGCAGGCCCCTCATCACCTCTCTGAAATGTGAAGAAAGGATCACACGAGCAGGGACTGGAACTGCACACAGAAAGTGAGGGGTTTTCGCCACCCTTGAGGACCAAGGATTTAGGGTTCTCCTCCTCCTCTGCCTGCAGCCACCTTTGGAGGGCAGAGCACCTCAGGAGGCTGACCTGCCTTCCTCTGTTCTCTGGGCCAGAGATTGTCCAGGTTCTGAGAAATCCAGCCATCTGCTCAGCACAGCAAGGACTCTCCTGGACCTGGGCTTTCCTAACTCTCTAGAACAGGATCTTCCCCTCTGCTCTTCCCAGACCTGCTGTATTCTCCTTCTCCTGTTCGTGCTGTGGCCCTGCTGCTGTGGTGTTGCTACCCCACCCTCTTGCAGGGTACAGCTTGATGGCACTGCTTTCCTCTTCTCCTATTCTCTCAATATTATTTTCACCAGACAAGCAGGAAGATCCCAGGCCTAGATCCTCCAATCCTCACTGTCCCTGTGCTGTTCAGAGCTGAGTTTTCCCAAAGCATGCCTGTGCCAGGGCTCCCAGAAGGAGAAATACCGAGGCTGGATAAAAATGCAAGGTGGAATTACCAAGTTCACTGGTTTCCACATAATATATTGCTGCAGAAAGCATTGCCAAACTGTTCAGGTAATAAATGTCTCAGACTCCTCCTCATTTCTTTCTATCTCCCTTGATCCAAAAGCATTATAGAAATGCAGGATTCAAAAAAACTGGGTTTGATGATGAGGAAAGGGTCATGTGCCTGGTGAATGATTCCTCTGCCACAAGGCTTTCTGCCTGGATTCAGACTATCATTCTTTTGTGGAGAAGTCTGTGGATATCCTTATTCCAGTGTAGATACTTTCCTATAGTCATGGGTGAAAGCTGATTAATTAATCTTGTTCATCCTTTCAGTGCTTTCCATTTTTACCTTCAAAAACCCAGTATGTTTGCAAAGTGCCCTCACAACTGTCAGCAGCAGAAAAAGTGTTTTCAAAGCTCAGCGTAGCTTCATTCAGAGTGATGTGCTGGGAAACACCTTAAGCTGCCAGAAGAAGACCTTGAGATCAAAAATGTGTTACTGCAAGGGATTTACCTAGCCAGTGGGAAGGGGGAAATACTGTATGGTATTTGCATTAATTAACTAAGGTTAATTAAAATAAATTATTTATCTATTTCCATCATGCAGAGATTGTCTGATAATAAAGATCTCTATAAATATCTAGATTTTTGAAATGAATCATTTATTAATGAAGAAGTTATTGAACAGTCTATCAATCAATCAATTAAACAATCAATCTTGAGCTTTCACCTGGCAGCTTAAGATATTTTTACTCTTGGGCCACCTGGGAATCCCTTTTGTGTTCCCCTTCCTCCTCACCCTTTTTCAGTTATTACAAGAGTTTGGAGAAGAGCTCTGATCCATCACTCACTCTTGCTTCACTGATTGCAGTGTTTGATACGCCAGTCAAATACACTGGATTTTTCATTCTTGTCAAGGTGTCAAAACCAGAATATGAACAGTGAATACCATGTGTTGTGTACATATCCTCATTCATGTGTAAATGTGGTTGTTTGGATAAAGAAGAAACATATTTACCATTCTGAATGTTCACTTTCCGAAGTTATCTTTGGCCTCTTACATTTTTCACTTCCTTCTTCCATTCCAATGTTATTGGCCTTTGTGGAAAGATTTTTTAGATCATTCTCGCTTCCCCCCGGGCTTTGCTCTTCCTGCTTGATGACTGTCCCTGGATACAATGAATTCGTATATTTTAACAATAATTTCAATTTATAATAATTCCATCCGAGACATGATGGCTGTGGAGGTAGGGATGAGATGGAGAACAATATTCTGACTCTTTAGTATTAGGATGATAATCAGACTTTCTTAAATTATTAGAAACATATAAACAGGGGAAAGTAACCACTGTGGCAAGAGAGTGATGAATGAGAATTAAGCATTATTTCCTTTTGGGGAAAAACCTTGGATTCATTCTTCAAGGAATGATTCAGCTGTAACTGTCACTATGTGCAATTAAACAAGGAAGGTATTAAGACATTTTCTTAATTTGAAGAAATCGGAACATTTTTCCCCTAGTTTTTGGTTCAAAAGATCAAATGAAATTTTAGAACACAATTACTTTCAGCCTATGTAATTTCCTTCACTATGCATAAAATCCCCTGATTTTTTTCCACAGTGTTTGCACAAAAAGTTGTCAGTTGACCCTGATTCTCTGACACTTGCAATGTCTGTCAGTGAATTTTGACTGGGATTTTGGCTTGAACTTAAATGTGCCCCAAAATAATGGGTTTATAGTGGGGCTGGAGCTGTTGCCTTCAGCTGCAAGGTTCTTCAGAGACCCCACAGTCACACTTAAACAGGGCCATCAGGTCTGATCTGATTTTATTTAAAGTCTGATGAAGCTTTAGGACATTTGTGGCTCCCCAAGGAGACCTGCCACATTCGTTGGCAAGGGTCACTTGCTATTTTGCTGGAAGAAAGTTTAAGTTTTAAGATTCCACTGCCATCCCAATACCTGACCAGGAACCTCCTCATGAGAGAAAAATGCTGAGATGCATCAGCCAGAATTGAAAGGTGTCTTTGGACAGGAGCTCTCTTTTTTTTTTTTTTTTTTTGTACAATGAGACGATTGTGAAACCTATGGTAGCACAAATAATTCCTTCCAGGCAACGGAAAATGTTACTCTTGAGATATTGTCTTTTTGCAAAACCCAGGAAGTTACAAAATATTAAATAACAAGTCAAACGTATGTTTGTTTCAGATCAGAGAACTGTGGTTGTTTTATTGTTCTGTTGCAGAAAAAGAAACCTGTAGAGCCACTCCCCTTCAGAAATAGAGACTATATATTGTGAGGTCCTTTTTGTGAGGTCCCATCTCACCAACAACACCTGGTGAGATGGGTACCACTATGATTTTGACATGGCTACTCCTGTTGGGTCCAGCAGTTCTGGAGTCCAAAACAGGTAAAACACTTAGACTTGTTCCAAGGCACATAAAAAAAAAATGATAACGACTGCTTGGAGTCCTCTTTATTGATTCCAAAAGCAGAAATTCAATTCAGAATGGTATTGGTTTGGGCAAAAGAATAAAGGGGAAATTGGATGAAAGAGCAGATTTTTGTTCTGCTAAAATTATGAACTAATCATCAGAGGGGATGATAAGAATGACTTGAACCATTTTGTGGAGTTCATTTTGCTGCCACAGGGTCCTACTCAGTGCCTTGTATCATCACAAGAATTGTGTCTGTGAGTATGACATGAATGAGGCACTCTTCCAGTTCCAGAAATTTGATCTAAAAATTACGGAAAGATTTATTTCTTTACTTATTTTCAATGCGTATTTTATTCCAGGGTATATGTGTGCACACATGTTTAATATTGCTGGTATGATTTGGTTCTTCTTGGCATTATGTACAGCTTAACAAAATAGAACATGAAGTTAAGTTTTCACACTCTAGCACTGTGGTTAAATGGCAGACATCTAAAAATTACGAGAGATGAAATACTTTTAGTTCAATTTTTTTATGGTCATAGAATTATTCCTTCCATGATTACTTTCTATCTCCTGAGTGGTTTGGGTGATTTTGAGTTAATAGTTCTGTGTATATCTTAGAATAATTGCTGATGACTTTCCTAATGAGTTACTTAAGCTTCATGATAATAATTTATATTGCCACCATTCACCTCATCGATTCTCTTCATCTGTCTCCTGCTTTTCTGGTGATAAGTCATCTCACTCTGGCTGCTCTAGTTCTTCTCTCTGCCTCTGTGTCCCAGAGCAGAGTATTTGCTGTATTTGTATAATCACAGGCTTTTGTCTTTTTTGATACCTTTGAAGTGTGAGGCAGGATCCAACCTATCCAATTTCATCCCCAGCTGATGGTTATGCTCTCACAGTGATGACAGGCCCTGAATGAAAGCAAATAAAACCGGCTTAGGTCGGCTTTAATTTCCTAATCCCACTCTGACTTTTTGCCAGGTTTGCTGTTTCACCTCTCAAAATCCCCATGAGTAGGGCTCAAAAATGTGCGTGTTCAAGTAGATATTTGAAGGAACAAGTCAGATACAAGTCAAGGGGCACTTTTATAGCTTTGTCCTTTGAAAGTCATACAAATCAGGGCAAATTTAGTTTGGTCACCATCTTGACTGTACTTCTAGCTCAATAGCAAAGAATTGGTACAGTGAAGAAATCCTGGAACTGTTAACTTTTGATATTTGTTTTGCTTTGGATGACTTAGTGTTTAATAACAAGGTAAATACGTACTTGGCAGCAAAATATAATATAACAAGTGCAGCTGCCTGTTTTGATTTCCAGAGTGTAAATACTGCAAATCTGAAGTTACAACATTTATTTGCTTGCTTACACTTGGTAGTAAAGCCTTTAATAAACTTCTTCACCAAAAATGGATCTCTAAAATCAGGATTTTCATGCTGGTCACACCAGAATGTCTAAACAATACATATAAAACTGAAAAGCAGATGGGCTTTACCTGAATGAACACAGTAATCAGCTGTATACATGATAAGTTATTTCTTTATTTCAAAATGTAATAACATTTTACTGGTATATAGGAAACAAAGATGCTGAATGCTTATTGAAATCTTTATAATCCTGTTGAGACCATCATCCATTCTGTAGAACATTTGGTGGAATTCTTCCACTAAAGTTACTCTTACAAGCTATAGGATTTGGTGATGTGTGGACTCGAGGTCCTTAAACTTGTTCCAAAATTTTCTTTTCTTGCTTAAATCATTCGTGCTTAACCTGCTGCCTAACTTTCCTGTGGGGATCTTGCACAAAATATACATGGCTGATTTTGAGAACTGGAAGAGAGGAATAAAAAAGGTACAAATCACCTCTGTTCTCACAGGCACTTAATACTGGGCTGGGCAACAACTTCTAGGGGCAGTAGGGGAAGAAGGCAGAATGGAGACTCCTTCCAGTCCTTCCAGCTTATTTGCCTGACTGTTCTGTACTCGTGCCCTCTCTCCCAAAGCTCCATACGTCCAGCTGGTGAACGGAAGGCACCGGTGTGAAGGTCGTGTTGAGGTCTATTACAGAGGACGGTCGGGGACAGTTTGTGATGACTTCTGGGACCTGGCAGACGCCCAGGTGGTGTGCAGGCAGCTGGGATGTGGCAAGGCCATTGCAGCTCTGGGAAGCGCCTACTTTGGGCAAGGCTCGGGTGACATCGTGCTGGACAACGTGGAGTGCAGAGGAAATGAGGCGTCCTTGTTGCGCTGCAATCACGGGGGATGGAGGATCCACAACTGTGGCCACTATGAGGATGCTTCTGTTGTCTGTTCAGGTACTCCCTCATTTTTTCCCCCCCCAGTCCTGTCCTTCCGCTCTGCTGACCCTGCAGAACCAGCATGGACTCGTATTTTTTTAATTATGGTCATGTAAAGCTGCGCTTGTTCATCCATGCAAAGTGATTAAAAACCCTAGAGGTCAGATATAGGTTGCAGATATGCAGAACAATTATTCCATCTAATCAGCTGGCAGTGGCAATAAGGAAACAATTCAAAATTAGAGGCAAAGCTATGTCTGATAGGCAAAGTTTATTAGGGAGGAATGGAGTTAGGTGAACTCTTAATGGATCTTTATGAGCAATAATAATTTCTCAATCACAACTCAGATTGTCATAGTTCACGATTTACTTTGGATTGTTTCCATATTTTTCAAGCCTTCCTTCGTTAGGTCCATTAATGCCTTTTTCCTTGGCAAATATCCATCCATTTTGAGTACTCTTTCACCTTGCTGTTTTCATTTTACTCTCCCATTTTTTTAGGAGAATGTGGGTTATTTGTATCTTATTTTCTCATGTATTAACAACAGATCATCATGAATTGAGACATGGCTGATGACAAAAGGCTGTTCAGGTGTTTTATATCTATATTGCAGTTTTCCAGGTTTCCTTAGACAGTAAGAGCCTGGAAAGCTGAAGGAAGAAGGAAGTGCTAACCACACCAGTGTTTTTCAGTTAGAAGAAAAGAATAAAAACTGTTGCAATACCTCTATTAATCTATGTGTGATGTGTTCAGAGCCTTTTTAAATGCCGTTAATTGCTTGCTGGCATTCACAGCTCCAGTGCCTTCAACAGATGATTCAGAGTGATTCCGCCTGGTCCACTCCTGCCCTTGCACCAAGCACCACACCAAGACCAGTGCCCAGGCTGTTCCTGGGGGTGTCCTGATCCTCTGCAGAAGGGTCACAATGGGGACAGGTCCAAGCCCTGCTGCTGCCAGCAGCCCCACAGCTCCCCCCTCCATGCCAGGAGCCTGTAGAGTCTTGGGCTGTTCCTGGGCTGTGTCTTGGGGCTGGGAGCAGATTCCATACCAGAACCTTATCTTTCTCAGCATCTGCAAATACCCCTTCCAAAAAAAAAATTTAAATTGGTTGTCACCCACCTCTATTCTCTCCACTAACCTCAGACAAGATGGACTATGCCACCAGGGTAATTGTTCTTTTTGATTTCACTTCATCCTAGAGGAACTGGGCTTGTAACTGCCACAGAGATGTACCCATTACACAGTGCTCATGTGTGGGGTGATTTTCTTCTTTTTTTTCACAGAAGAGTCTGATCCAACACCAACAGAGCCAATGCCAACAGATAGAACAGATTCAGCGCTGGAGACAACCTCCATAGAATGGACAACACCCACAGAACCAGCGATATCTCTAAGAGAGACAACAATGGCATATCAAAGAGAGATAGAATTCCTCAGGGAGGAGACGACAGCCCCGGAGGAGATGGCCACAACTGAATTAACAACAACAGGGGAGGCGACATCCCCATTGCAGACATCAGCCCCCAGATCAGAGATGTCCTTCCTAGAGACGGTACAGTCCACCACAGTGCCAGTGACAACCCTAGAGACAACCAGCCCATTGCTACCAACCTCCCCAGGAGAGATGTCCACTTCACCAGAGACAGCAACGACATCCCCTGCTCTACCACTGCCTGACACGACCACCACAGCGAGACTGGACACCACAGCAGAGGAGATCAAAACAGGTAACCCTGTCCACTGTCACTCACTGTTCTCTCTCTGGACTTCCTTCCCAAACCCCATTGCACTGCAGGGAGACTCCCAAAATGACAGGAGAGAGTTCCATGCTCTCTTCCCCCGTTAATTGTCCAGCTCTGCTTTTCATGTCCATTCCCATGTCCACTGCCATTGCACTAATGACCTCCTTAGCAGGAACATCCAGCTCACTGCCTCTGACCAGCACAGCACTACCCACTAGCCTGCCAGAGGTGTCCACCTCAGCAGAGAGGACCACCACAGCACCATCCAGTGTCGTGTTCACCTCAACAGCAATGTCTACCTCAGCAGAGATGCCCACCTCAGCAGAGAGGACCACTTCAGCAGAGACAGCAACCTTAGCAGAGACAACCGCATCCACGATAATATCCTTGCCACTGGTGACCAGCTCAGAGCAAACAGCTATGAGAGGAGAGGGGAGCACACCAGGTAACCCTGTAATCTCTCACTCACTGGTCTCCTCAGTGCTCCTGATCTTTTTACTGAGTGATCCTGACCCCTGGCACATGTTCCACTGGTGGATTTTGGTGCCTCCCTTGGAAGCAGCCATGCTGATTTCTCTTTGTAGATGTGGGGCAAAGCAGCAATCGTGGTGTTTTCTGTTACCTGGTGAGCTGAGCATGTGCCAAGCAAAAGCCCTGTTTGCACACAGAGAGCACACCAAGCTCTCCTGGCCTGCAGGAAAAGGGTTTCAGAGAGGTGGCTCAGAGCAGGACTGAAGGATTGCAGAGCTGGCAGGCTGGGGAAGGACTCAGGGCACTTTGGAGTCTGTCCTCAGTGACAATTCTCCCCCAGTCCCCAGCTCACGGTCACTGTGGCACAACATGGAAAGCAGGTGGGAAGTTCGGGGCTGTGGGTGCAGAGCTGGTGTAAACCTGTCCTTGTGCCTTGTGCCGTGTGCCAGGGCCCAGCGTGCGGCTGTGGGGCGGCAGGAACGGCTGCGAGGGCCGCGTGGAGCTGTACGATGGCAGCACCTGGGGCACGGTGTGTGACGACCAGTGGGACCTGCAGGATGCCCAGGTGCTGTGCCGCCAGCTGGGCTGTGGCCAGGCCGTGGCTGCGCTGGACACCGCTCACTTTGGCCCGGGCATCGGCCGCATCTTCCTGGACGACGTGCAGTGCCGCGGGGACGAGCCCTCGCTCCAGATGTGCCGGCACAACGGCTGGGGCGTGCACAACTGCGGGCACATGGAGGATGCCAGCGTCATCTGTGCAGGTGGGTGGCCAGCAGAGAGCATCAGCTCTGCAGCAGCTCACACCAGTTGAGTTCTGGTGTCCTCCATGGGAAGCAGCCATGCAGAGTCAGGGCAGAGAGGAGAGCCCAGTGTCTTGTGCTGCATGGTTCTGAAATACGTGTCTTGCAAAATCTTCATTTTTGCACAGAGAGGGCAGAACAGGCTTTCCAGTTTCACAGGTGTAGGTGCTTCATGTGGTGGCAAAGAGTGGGATCACGCGGGATGGGGCATGGGATCACGGCATGGGCTGTACTGGGGATGTCAGGCTGGTGTCTGGATAGGTCAATGGCAGGACTTCCATGCCTTTCCTCCCTTTATTCCTTGAGCCTAGCATTTCCGTGCCCATGTCCATGTCTGTGTTCATGTCCTGGTCCATCCACTGCCACAAGTTTGTTGCCTTTAGTACTTTCTCATTCACTCTCTCTTTTTCCTTGCAGCTGCCAATCCAACCCCTCCTGCTCAATGGCCGTACACAACAGGTAATTCCTTCCCAGCCTGCATATTTCCAGTTTTACAGCGAGCCCACCCTGGCACAAGAGGAGAAGAGAGGGGGCCTGCTGGGCTGAGCCTGCTCACTGCAATGTTGCTGGTCCCTTCTGCCCACGGCAAAGGGCCTTGTCATTTGAGGGCTTCTGCCAGGGAGGATGTGAGCCTCAGCAGAACGGCAGCTGCAGTGGTGCTGAGCCCTGCTCTGCCAGACACTGCATGGCTCCTGGCTGGGGGCAGCAAGCACTGAGAGGATGGGGGCAATCCCTTCCCTCAAGCCCATGTGCTTGCAGGCCAGCCCAAGACACAGGTGTCTGTCCTGATTCCTGCTCATGGCTGTTGCTTTGCTACCATCAATCAAAGGTGGCCAGGCCCTTGTGGGTGCCTGTAAGGGCCCATAGCCTCAAACATCTGCAAGGTGTATGGTACCTCTCAGGGGATGTCCCACGATCTTAGTGTGCAAAAATGGCTTTTTGGCAAACGTCCCCATGCTCTGAGCAGCTCCCAGGAGCTCCAGGCTGTTCTCATGGGTTTCCCCAGCAGATCCTTGCTCATTATTCATCAGCCTTCCATGCACCTGGGGCCTGTGCTCTCTCACTCCCCTTCCTTGATCTCCTTAGGTTTGCACCACCTCAAATAAAAATCACTGTGGCAAAACATCCAAAACCATTAGGGACATGGGGGCTGTGGATGCTGGGGTGATGGAAATCTGATGTTGTGCCGTGTGCCGTGTGCCAGGGCTCAGCGTGCGGCTGCGGGGCGGCAGGAACGGCTGCGAGGGCCGCGTGGAGCTGTACGATGGCAGCACCTGGGGCACGGTGTGTGACGACCAGTGGGACCTGCAGGATGCCCAGGTGCTGTGCCGCCAGCTGGGCTGTGGCCAGGCCGTGGCTGCCCCACAAAATGCTCACTTTGGCCCGGGCATCGGCCGCATCTTCCTGGACGACGTGCAGTGCCGCGGGGACGAGCCCTCGCTCCAGATGTGCCGGCACAACGGCTGGGGCGTGCACAACTGCGGGCACATGGAGGATGCCAGCGTCATCTGTGCAGGTGGGTGGACCGCAGAGAGCACTGGCCTTTGGCACATCATTCTAAGAGTGTTCTGGGTCAGGCCAGGGCAGAGGTGAAGCTGGGCTGTTCCACTGCCTGAGACTGGAGCTCATGTCATGCAAAATCCCCATTCCTGCACAAAGAGGTAACAGCAGGCTCTCCACAATTCCTGCTGTCAGCATCCAGTGAGAGGACAAAGCTCTGGATTAAAGAATTGTTCTTTATGGATATAAAGAAGGACTGGGGACTGGTTGAGGCTGGTGCCAGGATGGGGGAAAGGAAGGAAAGAGCTCCACCCTCTCTCCTGGCATTAGGCCTCCAGCTCTGCTCTTCATGGCCATTGCCACTGAACTCATCACCTCCCTAACAGAGACATCCACCCCTCTGGAAATCACCACCACAGCACCAACCTCTGCCACAACCAAGGCATCCACCCCAGCACTGCTGAGCACCAGCACTCCGGCTAGCACAGCAGAGAGCAGCACTCCAGGTAAACCTGACCACTGTCACTCACTGCCCTCCCTATTCTCCCGATCTCCCTTGCCAGAGCTGATTGCCCTGCAGGGAGTCTCCCAGCCCTGGGCCTCTCCAGTGAGGCCACCACAAACTGAAGTGAAGTTGCAAACAGAGAATGGGGAAGAGCTGGCAAATGGGGCAGCTGTGCTTTGAGTCCAGCAACTCTGCATCCTTTGCTGGTTTAGTGAAACTCCTTGCAGTGGGATTGCCTCTCACTGCAAACAAGAGCAACACATTCATGCTCCTTAACTGCTTCAATCCCTGCATGGGTAATACCAGAACTATTTCCTAGATGGGCTCTGGCACTGGGGATGTGGCTGGAGGAAAGAAAGCTGCCGCCTTAAATGTTTTGAAATTCAGGAGAGGTTTCCGTGTGCATGGGGGTTCTGTGCTAAACAGCAAAATCAAGACAGTAATTTCAGATGAGTGAAAGAGCTCTATAGGATGCTGTAGGAATCATAGTACAGGGGGTCCTAGAAAATGGTCTGCTCTCATCTTCATGGCACGTGCTGCCTCTGTTTGGAACCTTTGTCACTGACACCAAATTCTTCCTTGCATGTGTAGCTCCAGTGCCCACCCGAGCCAGGCCATATTCCACAGGTAATTCCAGCCCCCCAGCCCCATCCTGGCCTTGCAGCAGCCTTGCAGGCTCCCTGTTACAGTGGCCCACATGGGCACAGCAGAGCACCGGGCTGGTGTGAGCTTGTCCTTGTGCCGTGTGCTGTGTGCCAGGGCCCAGCGTGCGGCTGCAGGGCGGCAGGAACGGCTGTGAGGGCCGCGTGGAGCTGTACGATGGCAGCACCTGGGGCACGGTGTGTGACGACCAGTGGGACCTGCAGGATGCCCAGGTGCTGTGCCGCCAGCTGGGCTGTGGCCAGGCCGTGGCTGCCCCACAAAATGCTCGCTTTGGCCCGGGCATCGGCCGCATCTTCCTGGACGACGTGCAGTGCCGCGGGGACGAGCCCTCGCTCCAGATGTGCCGGCACAACGGCTGGGGCGTGCACAACTGCGGGCACAGGGAGGATGCCAGCGTCATCTGTGCAGGTGGGTGGCCAGCAGAGAGCATCGGAAGGTTTTTGTGTTCCTCCTCTTAAAGCAGGCATTCTGATTTCTCTTGGTGGGGCTAGGGCTGAGCGGCGAGGCGGCAAAAAGCACATTGGGAGATTGTAGAGTGGGAAAGATGGAGTAGGACTGGGAGCACATCAGACTGATCTCTGGATGGGTGAAAGGCTGGAGAGAACTCCTTGCTCTTTCCCCTTTTAGTCCTGAAGCCTGGATTTTCATGTCCATGTCCAAGTCCACGTCCATGTCCACGTCCATGTCAATCCATTGTTACAATCCTGTTGCATTCACTCCTCATTCTTCACTCCCTGTTCTTTATTGCAGCTCCTGAGCCAGCCCCTCCTGCTCAATGGCCGGTCACAGCAGGTAAGTCCAGCTCCCCCAGATTCAGCCTGATTTTAAAGCCAACCCCAGTCTGGCACCATAAGAAAGGAGGGCAGTCCAATGGGGTTGATCCAGGTCAGTGCAAGGTTCCCCTCTGACCCTGACATCTCCAGCCTACGTGAGTTGTCCCCCTCAGTGAATGGACCCTATGCAAGGGTAGCAAAGGGCTTTTCTGCACATGACTCAGGCTGTTCAGCACCTCTGTCCCCAGGCAGATCCTGCAGGTCCCTGGACAGTGCACATGTGCCATCTCCCTGCCCTGAGCCCTTCCTCAGCAACCGTCCTCTCCTAGCCCTCGGGGACTGCGCCACCCCAGATCACAGTCACTGGGACCAAATCTGCAAAACTGTAGTGGAGGTGGTGGGGGCTGTGGAAGCTGATTTGGAGTGAAACAACCCTTCCCACGTGCCGTGTGTCAGGGCCNATCATTCTAAGATTGTTCTGGGTCTGTCTTCTGGGAAGAGCTGAGCCAAGCTCCCCTGGTAGGGCCAAGGTAGAGGCAAGGCTGGGGTCTTCTGCCACCTGGGGCTGAAGCCTGTGCAGTTCAAAAGACACATTTTTACACAGAGAGAACACTGTGGGTTTTTCACACTTCCTGCTTTAGAGGCTAAATGCAGGGGTAAAGAGCAGGAGGGTGGGATTGTTCTTTGGGGAGGATGGGGCAGGAGTGCAGACAGATCCAGCTAGTATCAGAATGGGGGAAAAGGCAGGACCAAAGCTCCCTTCCCCCTTTAATCCTACAGCCTCAATTTTCATGTCCATGTTCATGGCTGTGTCCACATCCAAGTGCATACACTGCCACGAGCCTCACTATGCTTTTGTTCACTCCCTCTTCTTTTTTGCAGCTGCCAATCCAACTGCTCCTACCCAATGGCCACTCACAACAGGTAGGTCCAGCTCATCCCAATTATGCCCAGTTTTAAAGTGAGACCCAGCCTGGTACAGGAAGAGAAGAGGGGAGTCCAACAGCGCTGATCCTGCTCAGTGCAAGGCTGCCGATCCCCTTGGCCCATGACAGCTCAAGGGCGCCCAAATGGTTTCCATCAGGGTTGGTTTGCTCCCAAGGGTTGCAGAGGGTTTTTATGAAAATGCCTCAGTGAATCAAGGGCTTCGGTTCCCACGCAGTTACAACAGGACGCCAACAGGTTCCTGGACAGGACTAGCCTTCTGTAACTGCATCTATCCTCAGTTACAATCCTTCCCCAATCCATTTTGAGTCTGCCCTACTCCAGCTCATGGTCACTGTGGCAAAATCTGCAAAGCATTTGGGAAATTTGGGGCAGTGGGTGCAGAGCTGGTGCAAACCTGTCCTTGTGCCGTGTGCCGTGTGCCAGGGCCCAGCGTGCGGCTGTGGGGCGGCAGGAACGGCTGCGAGGGCCGCGTGGAGCTGTACGATGGCAGCACCTGGGGCACGGTGTGTGACGACCAGTGGGACCTGCAGGATGCCCAGGTGCTGTGCCGCCAGCTGGGCTGTGGCCAGCCCGTGGCTGCCCCACAAAATGCTCGCTTTGGCCCGGGCATCGGCCGCATCTTCCTGGACGACGTGCAGTGCCGCGGGGACGAGCCCTCGCTCCAGATGTGCCGGCACAACGGCTGGGGCGTGCACAACTGCGGGCACATGGAGGATGCCAGCGTCATCTGTGCAGGTGGGTGGACCGCAGAGAGCACTGGCCTTTGGCACATCATTCTAAGAGTGTTCTGGGTCAGGCCAGGGCAGAGGTGAAGCTGGGCTGTTCCACTGCCTGAGACTGGAGCTCATGTCATGCAAAATCCCCATTCCTGCACAAAGAGGTAACAGCAGGCTCTCCACAATTCCTGCTGTCAGCATCCAGTGAGAGGACAAAGCTCTGGATTAAAGAATTGTTCTTTATGGATATAAAGAAGGACTGGGGACTGGTTGAGGCTGGTGCCAGGATGGGGGAAAGGAAGGAAAGAGCTCCACCCTCTCTCCTGGCATTAGGCCTCCAGCTCTGCTCTTCATGGCCATTGCCACTGAACTCATCACCTCCCTAACAGAGACATCCACCCCTCTGGAAATCACCACCACAGCACCAACCTCTGCCACAACCAAGGCATCCACCCCAGCACTGCTGAGCACCAGCACTCCGGCTAGCACAGCAGAGAGCAGCACTCCAGGTAAACCTGACCACTGTCACTCACTGCCCTCCCTATTCTCCCGATCTCCCTTGCCAGAGCTGATTGCCCTGCAGGGAGTCTCCCAGCCCTGGGCCTCTCCAATGAGGCCATCACAAACTGAAGTGAGGATGCAAACCATTTTAACACTCTGTGCCTCAAGGAAGGCCTTGTCCAGGCATCAACACCTTTCTCATGAACTGCTCTTCTCACTTGTGTCCCTTCTTCCTTCACACCCACAGCTCCACTGGCCACCTCATCACTTCCCCCAGGTGTTCTTCTCTGGCTCTTCTCACCTTGCTAATTTGTGGTCTGTCTGTTTCCCTCTTGCACATTTGTGGTAGTTTGTCTTTTGCCTCTATGACAATATCACTGCAAGTGTGACTGATCTTTTTCAAGCAGAATATAAAATGGATTTTCATTTTTAAATGTCACATCTTGTAGGATTTGTGTTCAGAGCCTGTGGTCACCTTCCTACAAAGACAGTCTTAGGATTACCTTGTTTGTTTAACAAGAATTATGTCATCTATGCTGGCACGAACACTAAAGCTTTTTGCAGCTATGTTTGTACTTCAGACTTTTCCCTGAAATGCTTATTTCAGTCTGAGACCAGCAAATTACAGTTTTCTAGAAAACTTGCAACTTTTTTACCCTCCAAAGACCTTAGGGATATAAAGAGAAGCAGTAGGGTAACAGATGAGAGGCTGTTGAAGAAGGTACTTCCATTTCAACTGTCATGACACCTCTCAGAATTTACCTCAGCTCTAAAAAGGAGTAGAAAGCATCCAGGTGTTCCCAGCCCAGCCTGAAGAGGGTAGTCCGACACCACGGATGGAAATCCACACCGAGAGAATTCCAAATCCAACATGAATGCAAACCTAAAGCAAAAACAAATATTAGTTTTGATTCAGTTCCTATAGAATATCACCCGCAGTCAGCAGGGGGATCTGCTTTTCCAGAGCTGTGGATGAGGCACATACAGCTCAAGTACACTTCTGCAGAGGGCACTGTAAGTAAATTCTTTCCCATTTCTTTCTGCAGCAGCTTATTTTTGTGGTGGCTCAGTCTCGGATTCCTCTGGGGTGCTGCAGAGTCCCAACTATCCTGGAAGTTATCCAAATGACGCTGACTGCGTGTGGGAAATACAAGTACAGAACAATTTCCGTGTCACACTCACATTTAGAGATATTGCGTGAGTAAAACATTGATTCCCCGGGCAAACATCAAAGTCAAAACTTACTTGAGAAGTTTGAAATCTTACCTGAAACAGGCACCTTCCCTATTTTAAAGATACTTCCCATAACATTTACAGTAGGAAGACCAGATCAAAACCTGGATTGCTGTTGCTTTTTTTACTCACTATTTTCTGCTAAAGCTGCTTAAAAGCCAAATTAAATTTGTGCTGAAAAACTTTAAATGCTGGAAGACTTTATCACATGTCAGGCAGTGAAATCAGAGTTTCTGAAATGGATTTGACAAGGTGCTGACGTTTTTCTACCAGGATGCAAAGCAGGACGTGCCAGCATGACTACATCGAAGTCTATGATGGACCTGCCCACTCTTCCCCTCTTCTTGGGAGATTCTGTTCTGGTTCCTTTCCCACATACGTGTCCTCTTCAAACATGATGAGTGTTCACTTCCACAGCGACTCCAGATTCTCCTTCAGAGGGTTTCAGGCTCGCTACTCCTCCATTCCAGCCAATCACAACACCAGTAAGTTCCTGGCCAGTGTTTCTCAACAGACAAGCCTATTTATTGCTTTTGCTTGCAAAATAACTATCTGTGTAAATTTAAAGATATCCGTGGAAATTGAATGATGTGTGCGAAATACAGCGGGTTGGGGTGGGAACTGCCTGACTCCTAAATTAAGAAAAAAACTGCCTCTAATCATTACCAAATACCTAAAGTCACAAATATATTGTACCTTCCTCTTCTACCAGCCATTCAGTGCTTGCCAGACTACATGCACGTAGTGGTCAGCAGGGACTACCTCCAGTCTCAGGGCTACTCAGCACAGAGGGTGACGCTGGTGGACAATCGCTGCAGACCGACAGTCACATCACGGGAGGTTGTGTTCAACATCCCCTACAACAGCTGTGGGACAACACAAGAGGTACTCTCCCTGTTCTCGGCACTCATTTGCACATCTAAGCTCAGCAAAAGTCAGAACTTAGATGGGGTGTGACAAAGTGTGACAAAGGGTCATTGTTCTCCTGCACTGGGCACTGGTGAGGCTGCATCTCGAGTGCTGTGCCCAGTTCTGGGCCCTCAGTTTAGGAAAGATGTTGAGAACCTTGAGGGCATCCAGAGGAGGCAGCAAGGATGGTGGGGGGCTGGGAACACAAGTCCTGAGGGAGCTGCGGGGGTTTAGCCTGGAGGAGACTCAGGGGTGACTTTGCAAGTCTCCACAGCTCCTGCAGGGTGGCTGTGCTCAGCTGGGCTTGGGCTCTTTCTCCAGGAACTGACACAACGAGGGGACACAGCCTCCAGCTGCACCAAGGGAAATATAGGTTGGATATTGGGAAGAAGTTCTTCA
>VXBU01011457.1:79440-106400 GCA_013400315.1 Bombycilla garrulus | reverse complement strand
ATTTTTTATTTTATTTTTTTCCCCAAATCTCTCCCCCATCCCACTGGGGGGAGGAGAGGGGAAGGAGCAAACAGCTGAAAGTGCTCAGAAATCTGAAAAAAACCTGCACATTCCTGAGAAACTCTGCTGAAGGTTTCCTTAATGGGAAGAAAAGCGATCAATTTGATTTAAAATGTACACATACATTTTAGTAAATAATTGCATGAGATCTATGGGTTCCTGTGCTACCAAGCCACTTATTTGGCCAGAGCTGGTGTTGAAGAAAAGCTCAGAAACAAAATCTTGTTTGCTTGTTTGTATGCTGGATTTCCTATCCTGTTTATCCTTCTATTCTAATTTTGGAGTATGAAGCAGATAATTCAACTCTGTAGTCCTCCTTCCCAGGAACCTGCCACAAAAATATTTATAATTGGGTATAAATAAACATCGTTTTGTTTCTGCATCTTGTAGCCAACAAGTAGATTCATTTTCCAGTTGTTAACAACAAATCCTCATGTAAATTGAGATTTCAAAAAGCTAATTTGCAAGGTATGGGGGAGAAACACCATTTTTCTTGCTTTCATTTCTTTCTCCCCGTGCTTTCCCATGGAATCCCACAGATATCCACTGGCATCCAGCTGAATTCAGCAGCTGAGCACAACCTTCTGCTCCCAGCTCTGGCTTAGGGGTCCTTTAATGCCCAAATTCCAATTACATAACTAAAGGAATATATTCTGGAGATCATTTCACTCAGCTGACAGTTTTATTTTCTTTATTTTCTCCATCAGACTCACCAAGTCACAACCAAGCTTTTTTTAACAGGATTGCACTAGAATCTCCCTATTGGTTTTTTTGGTTGGGTTTTTTTGGGGTTTTGGGGTTTTTTTTTGTTTTTTGGGGTTTTTTTGGCTGCTTTTATCTACATGGCAAAAGCAAAGGAGACACTAAAATTCACACAGCATCTTGTGAATATTGTGAGATCTTCTCTTTCGGGCTCATGAGACAAGAAGTCTATTTTAATGAAACCTCTCCTGGCTGAAGAAACTCCTCAGTGGCCCAGCTGTGTCACTGGAGTAAGAGTTCTTTCCATTTCCTAGAATAATTCTTGAAGAACCTCTTTTGTCCTGAATCACCTGGTACTCATCCAACCAAGTTTTCCCTTTTATTTTTCTGAAATAAGTGGATTAGTCACAGGGTTTAATACAGACATTAATTGTGCTGCTGCTGTTCTAAAGAGCCTGCCAAGTCAGAATGACTCGCTTTTTTTTTTCCTGCATTTTTCTCAGTTTTCAGGAACCATCGTTTCAGACAGGTGCATTCTTTATTTCCTCCCAGTGACTGACTAGCAATGTTGAGATGTTTCAGAAGCCTTTGGCATCAGTTTCCACCTTCTGTTGCTCAGCCTGGATTCAGGCAGGGCTTTGTTGCAGGAGATATGATGAAAATTGAGTTGTGTTCATGTGAGGACTCTGTCCCTCCAGGCAAAGATGTGTCTTTTCCAACCTCAGCCATTCCATGATTCTGTTTGGCAAAGCCAGGCCTTCTGTCCCAAATTCTGGATCTCGATATCCCCAATCCAGGCTCAGAAACCCAAAGGCGTAGCCCCAGCTGCAGAACCTGCTGCCTCAGTTTCCCTTCGAGGTCAGCAGGCAGCACTGGTTTGAGAGCAGCACTCTGAGCACGTAGAGCAAACACTTGATGTGAGCCTTGCCAGCGTGGGACAAGCTCTCTTTGTTCCAGAAGTTCACTGGATTTGGTTAAGGAATGCATTGTTGGGGAAGACAAGAGGGCTGCTCCCTGCCAGCACCGCAAGGATTCATCCGGGCGTCACATGAGGGGCTGCCCAAAGGCAGCAGTGTGACAGCTGGAGTGACAAAAACCAAGCTTGAAATTAACTGTTTGAAACACAGGCTAGAATTTGGACAGACTTTTGCCTTTTGGAAAAAAAAAAATAGCATTTTGTTTGCTGCAGATGAGGCAATCCCCCAGTAATTACCCCAGTAATATTTTCTCCCTGGTTCCTGTTGGGCCAGTGGCTGCTGTGGGGTATCCAAAGGGAGGGGTTAACCACTGGTCCCACAAAAGAAAAGGGCTTCAAACAATTATTAAGGTACTCAAAAATGAAGCTATTAAAAAGGAATTCCTGCAAAAAAATTACTAGAATATTTCAGAAAAGTACCTCCTCTCTATGAAATTATATTGGCTATCGCTGCACTTTCAGTTTCTTGCCTTCCAGCAACATTTCCTCTGTAGTATCAAACCCTATCAAATCAAATCCTCAGGTTTTACTTTGATTTGCCCTGGATTTTCATTTTAGCGACCACATTGCTTCATTTACACATTTAAAAATTCATCTTTTCCCCTATAGTCATAAACAAATGTATTTCAAGACTGGTCTGACTTCTGTTGCAGTCCTGCGTAATAGTCCTGAAACAAAATGTATTAATCTGCTTCTTATTGTTTCAACAATACCTTCCGCTCCGTGTGCAATATCCCATTTCCTTGCTAGACGCAGTTGTTACTGCAATGACTCAAACTCCACCCAGAAGTGACTGATTTTTTTCAGTCATGAGAAAGATTTCAGTCATTTTTTCAGTCACCGTTCACAGCTGGCACAGGATCTGAAGGAAGAGGCAAGCCTCTTATATTTGTGTAATTGCATTTAATATCATGCTCTCATGTTTCAGAACTGAATTTGTATAGAGCAAAACACTGGAGGTATTCAATGCTCTTATAGACACAAACCAAACAACCTGCTTCAAGCAGCATAAACCAATTTGCATAAATTTCTGATTCTGTCTTTCCATTAAATGTCCAAGTTCAGGGAAATTCTCTTTTGTCTTCCAAATAAATGTCAGTGAGGGTGGTGAATGAGTGGAACCAGTGCTAAGGGCAGGCTGAAATATTTTGCAAAAGAGCCTGGGGGAAATTTGTGATGATTTCTGGGATAAAAGTGATACAGCAGCTGTCTGCAACCAGCAGGTTTGTGGACATGCTGCATCACCTTCAGGAGATGTGACTTTCGCTCACAGCCCAAGAAAAACAGTCATGGATGATGTGCAGTGCGGGGGGAATGAGAAACACCTGTGGGAGTGTTCTCACCAGGGCAGGTATGGAGAGGAGCGTGACAGTCTCTGAGATCCCAGTGACATTTTTGCTTGCTTAAGAGAAGCAACAGTGAACTTTTAATTTTGTGAAATTGAAAAGTGCTCCCCTGAACTATAAAACACATTTCTCAACAGCATTATGCCTCTCTCAACACCCACATTATCACCAAATCTCTGTCGTATGCAGCCATTCCCTCTTTTTTCTTTATTTTTAATCCATATTTGACATGGCAAACTTCCATCCAACTAAGGTTTAAAGTCTTTTAGAGCATTTTAAGCAGTGTCACTCAGTGTCCATCCTGTTATATTACTATCACACTTTTTAGCAACCTCTTTTAACCAACTCTATTTGCTCACTGCCAAAGCTTGGGAGGAGCAACAAAATCAATCGCAAGGCACCTTCTGCCCTCACAGAACCAACAAACACAGGAAACTTTTCCTGAACTTTAGGTCCTAATCCCACATATCTTGCCTTGACAAAGCTTTTATTGAACACCTGAGGGTCATTTATTTGAGTGAAAGAACCAGGATAAACCAAATGCAAAGGTTCAGAGTCTCAACTCCTTTCAGCTTAGGGACAGAAAGTGAGAAGAAGGAACCAGAGCTGTGTCAGATCCCTCTGAGGGATATGCCGTGACCTTCTGGCCCCTTCCTTCCAAATTTAACCTTGACAACTCTTTTTAATGTCTGCCTGATGGTAAAAAAAATTTGAAGTCTTGTTCACCACTGATTTTTCAAGTTGTCAGCAAGGACAGTCAGCTCATAATTAATTATCCAATTGTTTGACACTTGGTGAAAAAAAAACGAGGTATTTTCAAATACCTTCATTTTTACAAAAATGGTGAAGTGTTATCATAAAATCATAGAATATCTTGATTTGGAAACAATCCATGATGTTTGAGTCCAGCTTCCTGCTCCTCACAGAACTACCTACAATTGAACCACCTGACTTAAAATGTTCTCCAGGCACTTCTTGACCTCTGGTAGGTTTGGTGCTGTAACCAGAGGAGCTGTTCCAGTGTCCAACCACCCTCTGGGTGAAGAACCTCTTCTAAAAATACGGTTAATTTTACAGAAACTGTAATTGCTAAAATGCATATTTTGTCTATTTCCTCCTCTGATAACTTTTATGGGAACTGAAATGCCTGGCATTTTCAATTTCTTATTTATTCAACCACTTCTATCTTGAAAAAAAAAAATCCCTACCATAAAAAGCTTGCTCTTTAAATTCTTACTGGTTTGCATCCTATTTAGTTTCTTCAGTAGCTTATGCATGAGGAAAAACTTAAAATACAGTGTATTTTGACCACAATGAAAGCAGTAATTCTGATTTACATGAGTTTTCATGAGGCTAACCATATATTTTTAATATTTAAGGAGATTTAATACATGAAACTTAAATATAAATCTGATTTGCCACAGGACTGAAAGGATGTGACCTTTTGTGTGTGAAAAACCTCTCCACTGGATCAGATTGTTTAAATTTTAAAGTCTTAAAAAAGGAGAGACGTTGCATAAAATAGGATTTGTAATATTATCTGTTATCAGGACTTACCTCACACAAAAAAAAAAATTTAAGAGAATTTTTGCACTTCCTAATGGAACTCAAAAGCCTTTAAGTGATATTAAAATGCAAGGAGGAAAAAAAAAAATTATAAGTTATAAGGAAGTCCTGGTGACACAGTGTAGCTTTGGCTTGATTAACCCTGTCTCAATGAGTTGAATCTTGATTTTGCTCTATTAATTTAAAAACTAAATTGAAAATTTATCAATAAATACCCACTATCATTTGTCTAACACAGGTAATTTATTTCATTCCGACTAATTTCATAACCACTATTCAGCTGCGAATAAATCACTTTACCTTTGGCAGCCTACAGAGTCTTATCTCCTTCTCTACCCAGGGAGTGAGTTGCACTGCATACTTCATGTGTCTCAGTGCACTGATTTTACCACCAAAATTTAAATTAAATTTAAAGGCAACAGCAGTGGCAGCTCAGTCCCTGGTAGCCCAAGGCCAGTCCCGTGTTTGTGATGACAAATGTTCAAAGGGCGCTGGAGAAAGTCACCAGCGCTTGGTGGCACTCTGTGTGACCCTGCCCATGGTACTGCTGAGGTCAAAGGGATTTGCTGGAGGCTGAGAAAAGCTCTCCATTAAGACCATTGTCCACATGAAAGTGGAAAGCAGGAAAAGCTGCAGGAATGCAGCGGATGCCAAGACAAGCAAGGTGTGTTGACACAAAGCCTTAGCTGGGTAACAGGATGAAATGACCTCCTGCCATCAGTGGGGCCAAGGTCACTGACACCCCTCGACTTTGGCACAGCCTTCACCTCTGACAAAGGTTTTCTCTCACTGGGGCTCCCATGGGCTGGAGTGACGTCCTTATCCCAAGGGAATTCTCCTCTGGGACTGGGAAGTTGGACCCAGCACTCAACGCTCAGTTTTGTCCAAAGACAAAAGTGGCTTCATACATCAAGTTTTCACTTTACAACAAATTCACCATAAATACAGGAAATCACTTTGCAGGTTATGTTATTGAGGACGGGATTTACTCCAGCTGGGATTTACCTTTTCTCTAATCATTCCTGAAAACCACCTTTCACTTCAGAACTTATTGAACTTCAGTGGAAAGTGTCAAAGGGACAACACGGCCTGTTCCAGCACTGTGTGGCCAGCAGGAGCAGGGCAGTGCCCATCCCCTGTGAGGCACTGCTGAGACACCGCAGGTCTTGGGATCAGCTTTGGGGCCCTCAGGATAACAAAGACATGGAGGGTGTGCCCAGGGAAGGGAACAGAACTGGGGAAGGGGCTGGTACAGAATTGAGTTTGGCACTGGGAACATCTCCACTGCGGCAGGACACTGGACAAGGCCTGCCCCAGATTGTTGGGAATGCAGTGGGTTCAGCAAAAACCAGGATTTGTCACATAAGAAAACTTTTTGGGAGTGCAGTATGATGTTGAAAGAAATAACAAATACATTGCTACAGCATGGGACAAAGTTGTGAGTTCACACACATCACTGATTTTCCTTTTTTCCCCAGAGAATGAGAAGTACAAATAAATACACATACAGGAGAAAGGCAGTCAGCACTAGTTTAGTTCCTCAAAAACACTTTAGTGAAGTTCTTTACAAGTATGTGTACTTTTAAAGGGATTTGCTCGGGTGGAGTGTCTTTATGGGCACCACAGCAGCTCCGTGCTGCTGGAGCATCTTTTCCTTGCTCACTTCCCAAGGACGGGGCCCCGCTGCCCTCCAGCGGCAGCAGCCACCAGAACAGCTCCTATTTCCCTCTGCTTTGAGCCTCAGGTACTTCTAGAATTATAACACTAAATAAAGTTATTTCCAGGGAGGGGAAGATCTGCCAGTGCAGCAAAACCTAATTTAAGATTAATGCCGAAGCTCCAGCCCAAAGCAATTTCAGTGCAGAGCCTGTTTGTTTCCTTGGAGCAGATTTCGACAGGTTTCCTTAAGAAGATGTTCTTGGGGAACAGCTTTGCTCTTCCAGGACCACAGAGGTCAGCCCTACTGCCATCACTGCTGGTTCCTGGCACACAGGATTTACCCTCTGCATGACTTCCTTGGGACCTGTTTCATAAAGGAGACTTATGAATGCTGAAAAAGTAAAACTTATGCTTCTTAATAAGATTTTTGCATTCAGCCTTGTTCCTTCCGTGTCACCTTCTATGCCAATATCAGGGCTCCAAACAGAGCTGCACTGCGCCGTGAAAATAAGAAAAGCACTCATGGATAGAAAGGGTTTATGCTCATTTTTAATTCGGCTAAGAAAATTCAGCTTTGTTTTTTCACTCTCGTTAGCTGAGTCCCTTCTCACTGACAGGACAAAATGAGGCAGAGCTGGAGGCATCCTTTAGGATGTCAGAGGCCACGGTGGTGCTGACACCATCACCTCATGCCAGGGAGAAGATTGGAAGCTCTTCTATTGCTCTGGGGGCTGCAAGTCAGACAGAGAGAACTGCAGATCTGAAACACGCTGGAAGGATCTTCTCCCAGGTTAAAGAGAAGTCGGGAAAATAAGAAAAGCTTCTTCTTACAGGAATAATTTTGGCAAACAAAGAGAATTTGTGTGAGGTTTGCCTGACGCTTCTGGGATGCTAATCTTTTGGCACAATCCTCACACCAAATTAACCTGGTCAATATGGTTGTAAATTGGAAACTGTCTTAATGGGTGGCATGAGAATCCTTACCAAACAGCCTAATCTCCAAAAGTAAATTCCTGCTCCCTGGAACAGCCCCACCATCAACACAGGGCCGCACAGGTGCCCGGGGAGTGCTTGGGAAGGTCTCGGAGGCCAGTCCGGAACAGCTCCCTGAGCTGGATCTCCTCATCCGGATGTCTGGATGTACCCTGTGAGAGGAAAATCCTCCCTAAATCACTTCCTTGGCATCGGTCTGGAAGTTCAGGGAGAGGGATCAGGTTGCACAGCACCCGCCTTTGATGCAGCCCAGAACCCATTGGGTATAAATCCTGCAGCTGTGCTGGGCTAGAACAGAGCACCCCCAGCAACCATGGACTTTCGTGTGCGCCTCACCTGGCTGCTCCTGCTGAGCACCGCTCTCCTGTCTGAGCCAGGTACTGCCTTGAAAATCTTTCCATTCTATTTAATACAGGCTGGCTTGCTGGGAAGAGGTGGAAAAGATTCTCCTTGAATATTGCTGATGAGTTTTGTACCGTAGAATTGATGGTTTGTCTTCTACTTCAAAGATTCAGTCCAAGTCTATAGGTTATATTTCAAGATACATGTATTTCAAGATACATGTATTTCAAGATACATGTATTTCAAGATATATAATATATGCAATATTATATTAAGATACGATATTTCAAAATATAATCTATGTAGGTTACAGACTGAAGAAGGCTGAAGAGAATTCCTCTGTTTCTTTTCCTTGAGGGAAATAGCTTGTGGAAGTTGTTTTCTAAATGTTCTTCTTCTAATATTCTAGTTTTAATTAAAATTATTCTACACTGCACATTTCGAAATGTAGAGAAAGAAGGGGAAAGAAACACAGAGCAGTCTGCCAGAGCCAGGTAGAAATGTGCTCTGCATGACATGTTCCTTCAAACTCATAATCTTTCTAGTTTAAATGAGATCATTTGAGCTTTATTTATCACCACAGGCACCATGAAGAGAGTCTTGCCAATCCCTTAAAAAAAAGAGGTGATTTCACAGGGCGTAGACTAAGGGCTGGCTGTACTGCATGATTTACAAAACCAGAGTGTGATGTGTTCCTTCAGGGCTAATATGTTTCCCTCTCTGCCACAGCAAGTGGAGCCTGGTGGAACCAGCCAGATAGAGACCCAAACTCACTGTGGAGCAAATTTGCCGATTGGATTAGAGAAAAATTTCAGCCCAAAGGTAAGAGACGTGCTCCTGAGTGTGAACGTGCCTGGCAGACGTGCAGAGTTCCCTGAGCCAGGGTAGATCGGGCCCTGCACGCAGCAGAGCCACAGGGATTCAAATTCAGACATCAGAAGTTTAGCTGTAAACAAACAAATTGAGATTCACCTGTCAACTTTTGCTTTAGTTTCACCACAGCTGAGACTGGAGTCTGGAGGGGACCGATGCGCCGGGAGGGTTGAAGTTTATCATGATGGAAAATGGGGCGCAGTCTGTGATGATTATTTCAGTGTGAACAGTGCCAGCGTTGTGTGCAGACAACTTAACTGTGGCCGAGCTGTCTCTGTCCTGGGACTGTCTTACTTTGGCCCCAGTGGAAAAATTATCCAGTTGGATGATGTGCAGTGTAGAGGAACTGAATCCCACCTTTGGGACTGCCGGCACGCCGGCTGGGGCAAGCACAACTGTGGACTCAATGAGGATGTTGGTGTCATCTGCTCAGGTAAAAATAAAAATTATAATAAGAAAAATTGTACTATCCTCTTCGCCATAAATGCAGGAAGCATCGGGGTAGGGCTTGGAAACAAGGCCAGGACTGAAAAGTGGAGGTGGAGGGGCTTCTTCTGTTCAGGTCTGAGTGAGTGAGGAGCAAAAGGATGTCTTGCAGAAAATAACAAGGTTGGACAGCAAGCCCTGAGTATGAAAATAGTGAAAAGCAGGTAGTCCAGGAACAATTTAGTCAACATCTGATTACTGCCAACCCCCAAGATAAGTAAGGAGAAAACAGAGGCTCATCCAGTTGTGAACCAGGCATGTGTGACTGGAAAAAAGAATAATTCTTGTCAAAAATATGTAATATAAATAACTGCCCAGTAAAGTAAATTTTTGCTTTTTTTTGCTGTTCACAGATGCCTTGCACTCCACAGTTGCACCAACAGGTAAGGCAGAACTTTTGGGACGGGAGTAGCAAAATTAGCTCTTTACAGTTTCCCCAGTGCTCAGAGTCTAATTTCAACTCAAAGAATCATGTGATTACAGCTCCCTTCAGACAGTTTTCTACAAAGGCACATGCTCTGAATTACAAGTTATTGCTCCAAATTACTATTCGTTCATCCACTGAAACATTATTTCTCTATATCTTCATTATTTCTTTCCATTGCTAATACAAATTGTATTTGCCACTTACCTAATAATAATTAGTGAAAACATGAGGCAAGTCTTTACACTCCAGGTCTAAGTTTCTGATTCTGTTTTTTTTTACTGAAAAATCATAACACCCTGGAAAGCTTAAAGTACAGACTCTACTACTGTTTCTTGGGATTTCTGGGTGTTAATTGTGCTCTTCATAACACACACAGTCACAGAAGAGCAGGCGTTAAAATACAGTTTTCCACCATGTAGAACCATAGAATCATGAGTATATGTTTTATAATATGTAACACAGAAATGAAAAGCTGGTTCCCAAAACCAGTTATCCATAAGGTTTTAACACAGCAGCAACTGTGACTACTACCACAGAACCCCTGATTCCTGCTGGCAAAGGCAAGGTTAAAAAAACAAGTTGCAAATGTCACATGTGGAAATTTTGAGCTGTGATTTGTTTAAAGCAGACACAAGTCTCCCCAGTTCACTTACAGTGACTACTGGAAGATGTTGTTCTGAGCCACAGCACCAAAAGTTAAAAGTCGAGGGATGTGACTTTTTTTCCCATGAAACCCAAAGTGTGAATGATGTCACAGATCCCTGCAGTGTCTCTGCACCTTCCTCCCCTGCTCCCAGCTCAACCCCAGCACAGACTGAGAGATCTGCTCCAGAGACCGAAGATGAGGCTCACTTGGGGCTGGAAGTCACTCCCAAAGCACATGACAAATCTCACGCTTTATTCTCCCTTACAATGCTCCTTTGCACCTTTCCAAATGATTATTGCACCTCTCGGAGTGAAACAATGCAGTCAAGAGCAACACTGAGACCGACTGCCTTTGTTAGTGAATATTGAATACGAAAGTAATTCTTTTTTGTAATCAAAAATAAGAGGCTGTGCAATGATTCCCTGTCTCACAAAGCCCAAATTTATTTACCTTCATCAAGCCTTTCATTCACATGTTCACTCCTAATTGCTGCCAAACTCTCTCTCTGCTTTGCATTTCTTCAACTGCCCCCAGATGCGTCTTCTCCAGCCACTGCTGTCCCAGAGGAAATTGCCACACCAGCTCCTGAAATCCCAGCCACAACTGTTGAAGGTAAGAACAGCCATTTTACCTGTGCTTTTTAAAACACACACTCTGTTAATTCAGGGTTTTCGGCTAAATTAAGGTGTGACCATATAAATCTGTAAATATTCATTGCAGACAAGACAGTTGTCCTTAGTTCCTCTGTTGTGAAGGAACAATCCCCCTACAACATCTTCACCTGAAAAATATCAGCCTGTCAGGCTGGCAGGGATACATACACTTACTGATTAATACCTCTGAGTTGTAGCTACAAAGGATCCACTTACAAATTTGCAAAGGAGAACTGTCCACATCATTGTAATTCCGTGTGTCCAAAACTCATGAAAGCTCTGGAAACATTAAGGACCACAGACAGGCATTTCATTGAGCCTCTCCAGTTATTCAGCAGGCTGATAATCAAGGAATGGTTTGGGTTAAAGGGACCCTAAGGATCACCTGGATCCAATCCTCTCCCATGGGCTGGGATACCACCCACTAGATCAGGATTTTTAAATTAAATCTGAGACCTAAATCACAAGCCTGCTGTGAGGGGAGCTGGGTGGGGCACATTTTGAATCCACACCATGGAATCAGAAGGCACTTAAATTCGTCAAGAGCTGATTTCAGCCTTACCTGAGTGCTCTTTGCCTCTTGTTTCCACGCTTCTCTCTTTTTTTCTCACAGCCTCTGGAAATACTTCAGAACCAGACCTTTCACTTGCAGAGTTTGTAGCAGAAGTGACAACCCCAGCTGCAGAAAACCTTTCCACACTAGATGAAGGTAAGATACAGACACAATGCCATAAAATCTAATAATAGTGCTTGAGTTTGTTGAAAACAGATTACATTGATAGGATTAAAGTAAATGAGTAAGATCAGTCAAGCGCTAGCTCATTGTCTCAGTGAAGAAAAATTCAGCTTATGTTCAATGTTAACAAAATGTAAACTCACCTGAGTATTTGGACTCAAATGACCAGATTTCAGAGGCTAAAATCCAAGTCTCTTTTCCTTCAAGGACATAATCAAAAGCATATCACCAATCATCAGCTCCGTTTTCTATCACTGACTGATGTTTTTCTCCAGTAATGTATTTTCTTAACACTTTCACAGTCCCTTCCAAACCCTTGTATTCCTCCTTTGCATCCCCTTCGGTGAAATAAGAGCCTGAGGCAGTAACTACACCAGGAATCCTAAGCACAGCTCACATAGGCAAAGTCTGAGCTGCAAAATCAATTTGGAGCCTACGTGAGCTCAGGGACAGCCAGACTGTATGCAAAAATTATGCAAAGAAATTTAATAAGGAGGGTTACAAACATGTTGGTTCATTTTCCAGTAGCTAAGAAGCTTAAAAATCCAACTGCTAAATATTTATTTATTTATTGTGGTGTTATGTGGTGATAAACACTTCACACCTTTCTAGCAACGTGACAAATCCAAACAGTTTAATCAATTTAATTCTGTTCCTCTTCATGTTGGGCAATATTGTTCATTGTTCCTTCTGCTTTTTTTTTTTCCCCTCAAAGCTTCAACAGCCAATTCTGTCACAGAAGCAGAGAATTTGAGCACATCTGCCCCAGCCACAGGCAGCACAGAGCCATCAACAACTCCAGCACTGACTACAGAGCAGGAAAGTAAGAAAGAGCCAGGATCCTGCTGCAATTGTGTGCCCACATCACACCTTCTCCCAAGCGCTTTTCTGGGGAAACTCTTACTCTGGCATCTATTTTGTTGTACACTTTGCAACCTTTTAATGAATGGGCTGCTTTAATGACTAGATGAAGTTATTTTTAGGTGTTAAAAAAATATTCAAACCAGAATTTCAGCAGACAATGAAGAAATATCTGTCGCTCTTTTTCTATCTTAATTCTGGCTGTCATTTCACTTTGAAAAGGCTAGAAACAAAGTTTTCCTTCTTAGAAGACTGTTTTACAGAGCTTTGGACAGATTTTGCTGCTTGCCTTCCTTGTTCAGACAATTTCATCTTACTTATAGACACTGGTTAAATGGTTAAAGAGAAAAAAATTCTCCTTTCCAGCTCTACTAACTTTATTACTTAAAGTTTTACATAAAGGAGGCAAATTGTGTTGAAGTCTCAGGAAAATTCAGTGCTCACTGATTCCTTTGATTATATCCTACACTTAAGAAATCATTTTATTTGAAGAGATACAAATATTGATTATTTTCTTTTATTGATTTGCTGAAAGTGAAAAGTGGTTGTTCAGCTGTCTGTAGGTGCCCCACAAAGAAGACATTTAAGATTCTTGAGAGTATTAATCAGTCAGTCCTTTATTTGCTGAAAAAGTCCCCCTAAAAATTTCAGATTGCTGATAATATCTCAGATTAATGAAATAATTAATTTATTTAGAAAATTTATGAGAAAGGTGCCTCCCTCCCATAAAGCCATTTTTAATGTCAGCTGAATAACAACAAATTCACTTCTGCTTGCAATTCAAGGTCTGGATCTGAACAGAGACTTTTTAATCTGCCTCTTTCTCACCATCCCCACCTGGATTTACACAGTTCATGCAGCCTTAAAATTGTCCTAAACTTTCTATTTAACAACTTTCACCATCTCTGGCTAATACTCAGCACCTGCATCAACAGGTTAATTATAATTTCTCTTAATTATCTCGTATTTGGCAGTCTTGTTTAGAACTAGATCTTGGGGAAGGAGCCAAGCAGTTGCTGCAGACAGTTCTCCTGCAGAAGTAAATGTTTGTCATAGTGCTGGGGAGGAAGGAGCTTTGATCATGGCCAGCAAAAAGGAATTAAGGACAAAGAGTCCCAGGAAACACGGCCCTCATCCAGGATGGATGTGCATTAGTTGGTCACAAACAGCTGCCAGGGGACAGCAAAAGATCCCAAAATGAAAACCTCGTAACTCTCACGGGGTGAGACAGGGCTGTGTGTGCACATGGTGCAGTTTGTGATGGCCACAAACCAGGAGGGACTCAAATAATGTTGTTGGCAGCGCCTCTGATTGCTCCCTGTCTGAAAGAAAAATACACTCCAGGCCCACAAAACTAATTGGGGACTTCAGATCTTTGAAAGCCCTTCCCTGTGAAAGGGAGATAAATGTGGGGAGGGTTCTGTAAGTGCCCGGCTCTCAGAAATGAGCCTGGGCTGAGGAAATAGCTCTGCCACAGTTCTGGGGAAATGGTGCTGTGCCAGCCATTTGTTATTCAGCAAAGATGGAGAGAGAGGCTGAACCAGGCCTCTTTTCCCATTTAAAACATGGAAAAAAATAAACCCGAGCCATATTTCTTAAATTGTAAGGTATCCCAGAAAAATTAGGGCTCCATCACTGTTATATCTCAGCCCTGAATTCCTATAAACAGGAAATGCTGTAGGTCTCAGAGGAAAAGTATATAGTTAAAATGCAGACAATATTTAATTTAATCTTTTCATTCTGCATTGAGTAACACAGCATTGCTCTGGCTTATATGCTACGGGTCTTGGTGGAAAAAAAAAAAACATTTTAAATGCACATAATATTTAATTTAATCTTTTCTCTCACAGCAACAGTCTCTCCTACTGCTGAACCTGCAAATGTAACCACTTGTAAATAAAATAGCATTACTGTGGTGTGCATGGTATCAGTCTTGATAAAACAAGATATAAAGCAATATCCATTTAACATGCACATAAAATTTAATTTCACCTTTTCTTTCTCACAGCAACAGTCTCTCCTAGAACTACACCAGCAGACACTACCACTGGTAAGTAATACAGAGTGACTATGGCCTACATGCTATGGGTGTCAGGGGGAAAAATATACATTTAACATGAAGATGATATTTAATTTCACCTTTCCTTTCTCACAGCAGAAGCATCCACTGCTGCACCAGCAGACACTACCACTGGTAAGTAATACAGAGTGACTATGGCCTACATGCTATGGGTGTCAGGGGGAAAAATATACATTTAACATGAAGATGATATTTAATTTCACCTTTCCTTTCTCACAGCAGAAGCATCCACTGCTGCACCAGCAGACACTACCACTGGTAAGTAATACAGAGTGACTATGGCCTACATGCTATGGGTGTCAGGGGGAAAAATATACATTTAACATGAAGATGATATTTAATTTCACCTTTCCTTTCTCACAGCAGAAGCATCCACTGCTGCACCAGCAGACACTACCACTGGTAAGTAATACAGAGTGACTATGGCCTACATGCTATGGGTGTCAGGGGGAAAAATATACATTTAACATGAAGATGATATTTAATTTCACCTTTCCTTTCTCACAGCAGAAGCATCCACTGCTGCACCAGCAGACACTACCACCGGTAAGTAATACAGAATAATTATGGCCTATATACTATGGGTGTCAGGGGGAAAAACATACATTTAACATGCAGACAATATCTAACTTCACTTGTTCTTTCTCACACAGCAGCAGCATCCTCTGCTACACCCGCAGGCACTTCCACTTGTAAGTTAAACAGTTTTGCTCTGGCTTACATGCTACAAGTTTCAGAGCAAAAATGTATACTTAATATTTAATATTACCTTTTCTTTCTTGCAGCAGCATCCACTGCTGTACCACAAGGCACTACCCCTGGTAAGTAATACAGAGCTGCTCTGGCTTACATGTTTAGTTGTCTGCCATGCTCTGATCATGTACTGACTGCCTCCCTGTCTCCATAAAAATATAATCTCAGGGATTAGAATTGGAGAGAATCCCAATTACCTTTCCTTTGGCTTCCACACACAATAAAGGAGCAAAAGGGAAAGGAGAAACCCTGGCCCTCACGAAAGCACTCAGGAAGGGGCAAACACACAACACCAATACAAACTCAGATTTGTCCTATTCCCAGCAAATCAGCCCTCCTGTGCTGCCCAGAGCTGCATCCCAATCTCTGCCCCCACGGGGATGTACCTGGACAGATTCAGTGCCCACCTAGGCACCCATGGGGATGTACCTGGACAGGTTCAGTGCTCACCAAGGCATCCACGGGGATGTACCTGGACAGGTTCAGTGCCCACCAAGGCACCCACGGGGATGTACCTGGACAGGTTCAGTGCCCCATCTCTGCCCCCAAGGGGATGTACCTGGACAGGTTCAGTGCTCACCACGGCACCCACGGGGATGTACCTGGACAGGTTCAGTGCCCACCAAGGCACCCACAGCCCTCACCAGCACCCAGCTCCGTGCAGGCACTGGAAAATTCATCCCAGCAACTCCAGCCCCAAACCTGTGTTTAGCAACCAGCCCCGGGCTCTCAGAGTTGCCATGTGGCCAGAGCCCAGCAGAGGAAGCACAAGGATGTGTTTTCCTCCCACCTGGAACTTTGCTCCGGGCAGCGGCACCATTGTCCAGCCCTCAAGTGAGATCTGCAAGTCTCCTGAGGTTTGGGTATTTCTCACCTGCCCAGCACTGGGAAAATAGTTTTTAACCTGCAGCTTTGTTTTCTCTCGTGTCTCTGATCAGCCCCTGCAGAAGACACAACATCTGGAGCAGCAGGTGTGTATGAGTTTGGTATATCGGTCAGAATTTCAGGATCAGGCATCAGCTTGAGTAAAATGCTCCACTCCCCCCTGGCAGCCCTGGCTTTGCCCTCACAATAATGGAACAGATACTGAAGTGGGGTTTTGTTTTCTCTTTGACAGTCTCGACCGGGCTCGCAACAGCTGAAAACCCAGGTATTTATTTCTGGTCATTTCTTCAGCTGTGGTGAACAGTGTACTGTGTTTCATGGGAGTCATCTGTGTATTTAGAACATGGACAACTTTAACTTCATATTTTTTCTTCTCACAGTAACAAGCTCACCTGCTCCATCAGTTCCTACAACTCCTGAAACAACAGCCATTGCCACTAGTAAGTGATGCAGATTTATCCTGGTTTATGCCCTTAATTCTCTACCAAAGCAGCTCCTCTGCACTTCCAAAGTCACACCCTCTCTGGAAGCTGAATCAGTGGGAATCCTTTTGACATATTAAGTGGTATTTGCTTTGAACCTTAGTTTTCCACAGTGCGCTTTATCTTTTGAAAAAAACTGAATAGCAAATTCTGGATTGCAAATTGATGGATGTTCTGTCTCAGTTTCTCATAGAGCAGCCAAAGGGATTCTTTTAGACTCTGGCCATACCAGCTACACTTTGATAAAAGGCTCTTGGATGCTTTGGTAAAACACACAAGAAACAATTTAGGCACAAAGCAGACATTTGAGTATGGTACTATTACCCCACACAAAAGGATAAACAGAATTAAATCTTGTTCCCATTAATGTCAGTAATATGTCACTTGTAGCACTCAAGCCCCCACACTTTCCTTAGCATGAAACCGTTGTCCATGACAATTCTATTCCTCAGAACTGTTGCTAATAATATTTCCTAGTCTTGATGTGCTCTACTCATCACAGTGTTTATTAACTGGTGGCATAAAAGCATGTATTTTCCTCAATCAGCTCACTTTTTAACTTTTTTTTTGCATTAAAAGCCAATCCAAAGACAAACGCAGCAACTACAAGCTCAGGTAAGGTATTTGATTCTTTCTTCTTTTTAATGACTTCTCTTCCTAAGGACAGGATACTCTGGGAGGGGCTGGCGGTTCACTGGCAGTAGGGATGTGAGTGCAGGGGAAGTGGGAGAGGCTGGATGCAGGCAGAGAGATTGGGAATGCCATGGCTCACCCAGGGATCACACACTGCTTAAACAGGGCTGGCAGCAGAACCATCCTCAGTGGTGAGTGCCAGGGGATGGCCTGGCCTAGGTCTGCATCATTCATGGTTAAAAAAACATTTGAAATGTCCTCCCATAGCCTACCAGCTGCTGCCCACCCAGTGCCCTGTGCTCTGGAGGGATGTCGCAGGCAGAGACATCTCATGATCCTGGCAAATTCCCCCTCTCCCAGGAGACAGCAACACTAAGGAGTGACCTTGGAGATAGTTGTTAGTTGTAGGAGGGAGCAATTAGCTTCTAATGGAACATCAAAGAGAGAAAAATTCATTTCCTCCCCACTCAGATGCTTTTCCAGGCCCACATTTAAATTTGTAAAGCAGACCAGTATTTAATATGTGCTGCATTTTGCTCTGTATTTACTTCTGGTTTATCAATATCAAATCCTTCCTCTGCAGCAGAACTTATTCCCCTGCCTAACGCCCTGAAGCTGCTGTTGCTGGCATACCTACATACCGTGTGCCAGCCAAGGAGACCTGGGGAGCCAGGAATAACAGTGGAAGGGTAAATATTTTTTCCTAATTCATGCACATGAGATAGCCCAGCCAAACTGGGATACCCCAAACATGATTTCACACCATTTTCTTGCATCCTTCAAATGCTCAGGTACAACTTGATTTGACTACTCAGTCATGCCTGTACTACCAATTACTAATCACACTAAAATTTTGCAGAAGACCACCAATTCTGCAGCATTCTTGGTGCATGTCTGTTGATCTAGATGTTTCTGGAGCCATTCTTGCTTGAGTCACTGATTTATGGCACCAGATGATGCTGGCAGGGTTTCAAAGAGGGACTGGGATGCTGGTGTTGTCTTGGCTGTCCAGGGGAATCCTTCATGGGCAGCTCTAAGCTTCCGAAAAGCAAAATCCTTCTTTCCAGGGCCAGACTGTCCTTTAGTTTGTTTTAATTAAACATGAACCATAGCAGGGTGTGCAGTAAAATTCCACTATCTTGTCCCTGTGCAGTTTATAATATGATTTAATATATATGAACAAAATTCCACGAGGTGCTTTACCTGGATGATATTTGTATGTGTGGTGATGCATGTTACACCAACAGACATTCAAATTCCATCTAGTGGCCTCTGTGTCCAGGAGTTCAGTGCTGTGAGCTTTGCATCACAGCTGGACATTTTTGGAAGAAAGTTTCTTGCAGCTGAGAAAATAAAAGGGCTTAGCAAGCATGTCATGATCATTGCATGGAAATTTATATGAGGTGGTTGTTTTTTTTCCTTTTTCAGGTGTGTGTATGACCCAACCTGTGGGCATCAGCCTTCATCAGGTGAGAGGCCTGTCCAGTTCCATTACCAAGCTCCCATCCGCTCTGGAGTTTGCTTACGGTGCAAAGTGTCAGGATGCACCCCACGACGTCCNAGGGAACAGGCTCCGTGTTCTTCCTCCCAGACCCATCCCAGGGAACAGGCTCCGTGTTCTTCCTCCCAGACCCATCCCAGGGAACAGGCTCCGTGTTCTTCCTCCCAGACCCATCCCAGGGAACAGGCTCCGTGTTCTTCCTCCCAGACCCATCCCAGGGAACAGGCTCCGTGTTCTTCCTCCCAGACCCATCCCAGGGAACAGGCTCCGTGTTCTTCCTCCCAGACCCATCCCAGGGAACAGGCTCCGTGTTCTTCCTCCCAGACCCATCCCAGGGAACAGGCTCCGTGTTCTTCCTCCCAGACCCATCCCAGGGAACAGGCTCCGTGTTCTTCCTCCCAGACCCATCCCAGGGAACAGGCTCCGTGTTCTTCCTCCCAGACCCATCCCAGGGAACAGGCTCCGTGTTCTTCCTCCCAGACCAGTCCCAGGCTCCAGGAGAAGAGTTGAGAGAAGCGCCAGTGCTGGCCCTGTTATTATCATTGTCTCCAAGTAATGATGTTTCTGACCACGACATTATGACCACCTGTTCACTGTGTTCCAAGGTCTGCTGCTGATTTCTAAAAATATACTCTAGAGGGTGTAAATGTAAAGGTATTTAATCTTAACTGAACTTGGTTCCTTAATTTCTGATCTTTTGGATCTATACAGTGGATCTGTAAAAGCTTAAACTTCAGTAAATACTCTCTGGCAAAAAAAAAATAATTTCATCAACAGCCTGGTTTTTCTCATCCAGATTTCCCTCTCAATGTTCTTTTGGTTCTAATCGTGCTCAGGTTGTCCAAAACTCCACCATACTCATAACCCTGTGCTCTGCTTATCACAGGTAATGATTTAAAGGGCATTTGGTTCTGATGGACACAGTATTGCTTGGCAGGGATCCACATGCCAGCTCATAAAGTCACTGCAGGTTCACATCCAGTCACAAAAGGGATGTTAACATTTGAAAATTCCTTGCAAGTATGTGTGTGGGTTTAAGAAATAAAAGGCTACACAGAGTAAATGCAAAATGAGCATTTCCAGAAGCCAAAGGGAATTCAAGTGCTGTGCAACACCTTTAAACATGCATTCAATCCCTCCACACTCAAAGGCAGAATAAGTACATGGCCTCCCTTGGCTTTAGGGACACTCACCTGCAGATGAATGATCCAGCTTGCAGACCAGCTGTAGGAGATTCAGTGATCTTCTTCCCATTGGCCAGCTGTGGAACAAATCAGAAGGTAAAGGGGATAAAAATCTGAATAAGCTAACACTAGCTTAGGAAAGATAAGAGCTGGTTAAAGCAGTGTATGAACAGCATGTGAGTAAATTGATTTTATTTTCACTTAGCTCATCCCAGTCCATGTTTCCTGTCCTGAAGTACAAAGAACATTTTTTCCTCTTTAAGAATCTGATGATCAACAAACCTTTCAAAAGAAATATGGGAAAACCCACACAAATTAAGTCCCAAAAGATTCCCAAGAGCTAGCTGATAGCACTGTTTTGACAAGGGTGACTGGAGCACAGCTTTGCCACTCCCCACCATTATCTTATTGGCTAGAAAATTTTTAAAAGGCCTTGAACCAAGACAATTTTAGCTGCTGTTGTTATGGCACGAGCTCTCAACATCTTTTGTGTCTCACCTTGTAATGTCCTGTTGTTGTTGTATACAGTAACCCAACAGAAAAACATCATGCTGGGCAAAGGAAAAAGAGCACATCACTGCATGTCCACGTGTGCAAACAGGGCCCTGGTGTAGGAATTACAATTCCCACATTCGGCATCCCTGATAGAGAAACCCGAGAAAGATTTTGCATCCGTATGTGTGGAAGTGGACACATCTGTAATGTGAAAAGGATTCAAACACAAATAGATCACACCAGAATGAGTTTTACTGAGAAGAAGAAAGAAAACCACTGGAACCACAAGTTGCTTTATTTTTGCCCAGCTTTGCTTCAGGAAATGTCTCAAATCTCTCTCATGGTAACAGCACTGCTTGGCAGAAACCTGGCTCCAGCAATAGCAAAGAATTGAACATCATGACATTCTGCAGGATTGTTTTATTACCAATTTTTACAACTCTTCAATACTACAGATTCAGGATTTGCACTCTGTGTGGGGCATGCCAAATGAAAATATCTGAAAAAAATGCTCATTTAATTCCCAGTTAAATCATACAGTATTCGAAACTTGAAACACTTTTATTTTTCTCTCTGCACAGAAGCCCTCACTGAAGTGGAAGCTGATAAAACACCAAACCTGCACCAATACAACTTCTACACTCTGGCAGTAGTGGTTTTAATTTCAAACATTCTCACTGTGGTAGCTGTGATACTAAAACATCACAAACACCAGGTAGGATACAGCTATCAAAATGTCCAGAGCTCATTTTAACTCCTTCTGGAGATTTCTATTTGGTGTCAACTGCTATTTATATCTGTCATCCAGAAAGGGAAGAGAGAAAAAAAAAAAAATCATTAAATTAACATTGGAACTCAACAACACTCAGAAATCCATATCCAAACTTTTGTTATCAAATAAAAAATCCAAACCCAAAAACCTTTCAATTTAGTCACCAGTCATTGAGTTGAAAGAGTGTCTACCTTAGGATAGATTTTATACCTTTACAGCTATGAAGTTCAAGATAATGACAGCCCTTTTGTCTTAAAAAAAAAAAAATTATATTTTTGAATCACTTTGAAATTGCACCTGGCAAGAGTTAAGATCAGGGACAACTGTAAGATGTCTTTTCAAAGCAGATTATCCTCTCTTCCAAATCTACTTCTGTGGGTTCACCATCAGGATCTGACAGTCCTCAAAAGGCATCAGTTTTCCTGGAGAAGAAAATATCAGGCAGAGTAAATCAAGATAGTGGCTCATACATGCTTATGTTGTTTTTGAGTCAACACTTGCTTCCCCACCAATAGCTTCTGCCAAAAATGTTTGTGCACCCAACTGAGGGGTTCATCACGAAGTCCCTGCACCCTCCAATTTAAATGGTGCACCCCAGAATCCAAGAGAACAAACAGAATGAAGTTTGGAACTCAACCTTCCACAGAAGAGGGATTTGGAGTCACACTCCTACCTTCCCAGATGACAGCAAAACTGATCCCAAAGGGTTAATGGAAGTGTGATGCAGTAAGGAAAACTCCTCTGCTCTTCTGGAGCTCCCCCAGCACATCCTGTCTGGGAACAACATCCACTTGAGAGGAGCCATGAAGGAACTACTTGCACTTTTAGGATCATGAAACCTGGATAAAGTCTGCTGAGTACACATTCATTTCACTTGTTCCTGCACACTCAGGTTGTTTAGGAGACAAAAAAGTACCACAGTCTTGTTTTAGGTATCTCTTAAGGAGCCTGGACCCCTAATTTAGGAGCCTGTACAGCCAACAAGGCTGGGCTCACATTTCCCCAGCTCTCTAAAGACAGCTCCACAAACTGCCAATCCAACCTTCCTCTCAGAGCAGGAGCAATAAATGTCTTCAATTGCAGTGCCAATAAAGCAAAAGCACAAACAAACTACATTCTGTTCTACTGGTAACACATTTCACATCAAAAATTAACACAACCAAAAAAAGTGAGCTGATTACATGTAGGTAAAAACAAAAGCAGTAACTCAGTTTATTCAGAGTACTCCATAGTTCAAACTGGAACTGGGGGACTGTTCATACAGCTTCTAGCAATGTTTCTTAAATAAATAAGCCCCAAAGGGCATACAAAACTCTTATATTTAGGAAAAAAACACATATCCTTAAGATCTTTCATAAAACTAACAAGTGTGTACAACAGTGGATAGAATTACAGTAACAAAATGCAAGTTACAACACTGAAGTTCTTCGTAGCTTTAACTGCATAAATACTAAGCTTTGTAAAGTGTAATTACTCTTTGAAATTCACATTGAAACCCCACCTCTGCATCCCTCTACCTCTCTCCATTAGAAAAACCTTCGTTAGGATCATAGTGTGCTTGGGAAATTTTGTTTGGTTTTGAGTTCTGAACCAAGTCCATCAAGAGAAACATTTTATTGTCTATGTGTGTCTGAAGAGCCTGGATTTGACAGTCAATATAGTCCATTAGTTTCTTCTCCATCAGATCTAGGTTTTTTGAAATGATCTTTTCCAAATAGGAGCAAATTGGCTGCTGTTCCACTCTGTAAGAAGAGCAAATATAAGAATAAGTACAACTTATTTCTTAATGAAGAGGGGCACCTGAACATCTTTTAAATGTAAAATTTCATTTATTAGTCAATGATCTTTGGAAGGCATTAGATTTTTAGCACAAGTAGAATACCCTGCCATACTTTAAATCTCATTTTTTTTAATAAACCTGCTATTGTATAAAAATAGTCATCTTCTTTCAACCTTGTTTTTTCAAAGGTTCAATTATGCATTAGAGAGCTAAATTACGTAAAACAAAACCCACATAAGTCAACAATACACACAGAGTTTGTGTTCTGTCAGCACGGCAGACAGTGCCTGTCAACAAAAGTGCTTCAAGAGTTATCCAAACTATGCAAGACTCTGGGTTTGCCTCTGCATTCTTTAAAAACACTGGAGCTGAGATACACAGCATTCCCACATCTCAGCAGTTCCACTATTGTTCCTGAGGTATCAAACTGGGTAACTGACACCTGCACTGTAAATGCCAGCAAGTGAGGAAGAACAGGAACATCAGTGGGATGGCACACACCTACAGCAGAAAGATTGTGGGACATTGTGTGAAAAAGGGAAGATGTAAGAATTTAGGGGTTAAAGGAATCAAAATTAAAATATAGCAGATGAGAAAGACAAGCTAAATGTGTATGAAGAAAACATCCTTTTTAGATTAAATTAAATAGAGGTAGAAGACAAAACAGTTTAGTAACAACAAATGATGTGAGTTCTTCTGAAACTCCTACATTCAAGCAGCTCATCTGAAAAATTGTAATGCTCATCACCAGACAGCCTTCAAAATTCTAAGATTCACTATTCTGATATTCACTATTGCTGCAGGTTGTTTAAACTTGTCGATAAATAGTGAATACTACTTTTCAGAGATTGACCAAACTTACTCACCCAGCACTCTGAACAGGTTCCTCTTTAGCCACTGCACTCTTCCCCAGGTGCCTCTCTCCATCCTTGAGCCGGAGGTGATTCACCTGAGCGCACAAGTTTTGCAGGAAAGGAAGAAGCACCTGTGGGTTGGCCATGTTTGGAGTTTCACCTGCTCGCTGCTGCACTTGCAAAGATCCCATGACTTTCAAATCATTCCTGAGGTCAACTGCATTTTGATGGGTAGGAAGTCTTTCAGAATCCAAAGTATCCCCTCTTTCTGAGTTTAGATCACGAGTTATTTTTAAATCTTTATACGCTGCTTCACCCGTTAAATGATTTTTAACAGGCACAGGTTCACTGGCTGAGGGACTCAGTGACGACTGAAGAGCTGCACTGTGCAATCCATCCATTGCACGGTCACCTCCAAAGTCAGAATTCTTCCCCAAGATCCAGCTGAGTTTGTCTCCAAGAGGGAAACTATTCTGATGGGGAGAAAAACAATACCATTAATATCTGAGAATTCAAACATCCTGGAAATTATACAGCAATAACAATAGTTACTTTATAACCCAGCATTCAGCTAGTAAAGATTTTAAAAGTAGTTTTGAATTACATTCCTTGTAAATATGAAGTGTTTATTATCTTGTCAGTTTGTAAGTAAGAAGAGAACTTTACTGACTTCATTTTTGCCATGCTGTGTCCCCAAAACTGAATTATTATCATCAGCTGGACTCAGGATTCTGTTGATACAGCCCACTTGGAAGGATTAGGATCTGATTTTCCTATTCCTCCTCACTTGCTGGCATTTACAGTGCAGGTGTCACAGTTACCCAGTTTGATACCTCAGGAGCAACAGTGGAACTCCTGAGATGTGGGAATGCTGTGTAGGAATCAGCATTTAATGGAGACTGAATATCCCATCTATCTACACCCCAAACACTCCAGGGAAAATGCCCACCATCCTTGCCAGGCAATGGAAACAGGCAAAAGGAGAGCAGGGTGGCAGTGAAGCTTAAAATTATAACAATGCAAATAAATAATAATATTAATAATAATAGTCCTGGAGCACACAATATTTACCCACTGCACTCAACTGAGTGGCACCAGATAAATCAGAGTGAAAATGGCAGTAAGTGAGGATTAAAAAAAAACCCAAAATCTTTTTAGAACATTCCTGAGTGGTAAAGTGCCAGATGTGTTTGTGGAGCAGTGACTGACCTTCTGCTGACAGCGAACCATGTCCATGAGCTGCTGAGCACCTGGAGACAACTTAGAGCCCATGGACTCCATTATAGTTTGCACTCTGTCAAGGTCTATGCTGGAGCCTAGTGAGGGAAAATCAGTTGCTAGTTTTGCAGACACTGCTTTCACTTCTAGAATTATTTTACTGATGAGTACTCTGTGTTTCTCACCAAAGGAGAGCAGCTATTGCAAAAAGGAAAAAAAATACTTTGGTTAGGGAAAAAAAACATTTCAAGTTTTCCTTGTACAGAGGGGACAATGCATTGTTCTTTGAGTCTTGGGAAAAACTGTGCTGAACTCTTTTCCAGGGAAATAAGGCCAATTTCTCCTTGCTGTTATTCCCCATAAAATTCTGACTGGAACAAAGGTGCCTGAGTGCCCCAAAGATAAATAAATATTTTCTAAGCACTTAAGAGTAGTGGCCACAAGATTTTCACAAGCTTCTTTAACCCCAGTTCTATCAGAGATCTGCAGTTTATCTGGTTTATGGGTTTTCTTCTCTAAAATTGAATTATCTGTATTATATAAAATCTTCTTGAAAAGAAAACTGAGACCCCAATTTAAAAGGAGCACTCTGCTATCAAGACAAAGTATCAGCCAACAGATTTTTAAGTGATTATACAAAGAGATGAAATGTATAAAACCAATCATTTTACTAAGAGTTATGCAATTTAGTAGATTAAATGATTAAAAATATAAAAGAAAAATAAACCAATGCTGTTCAACTCCCTACCTTAATTCTACAGGAGGCTGCAGGGCATTCGAACTTAAGGTACTTGTGGTATAAAGTAACCTCTTCAGTTTCACTAGAAAAATAAAATAAACAAGCTGTGACATCGATAGACAAGGTACTTTTTCTTGTAGAAATACACTATACTGGTAAATATTTAGATAAGAAACAAGACTGACTGGAAGACATTTCTAATGCAGATTTATGGTTTCCAACAGCAGTTTTAGTTTCTAGTTTTTACCAGTTTTTTACCTTCTAACAGCAGCCTTAATGCTTATATGCAACTCGTAATGAATCTTAACTAATATTTATGTTAAAAACTTACTTATATGTGTGCATGCACTGTGCACTAGGGAAGCTTTTGAGGTTCAGTACATTATTCACACATCCTCCCTGAGGCTCTGAGTCGTCTGGTTTCTATTTAGCTAATTAAGCAGCAGATGTGCCATGTAATGACTTAAAAACAAAACAGAAACATTGCTTTATTTCCCCTGGCAAAGCACGGGAGGAATTATTGAAGGAGAAAACAAAACCTTCTTTTTTACATCTTCTCTCTTGTTCTATGAACTGTGAGATAACTACTCATCAAAGAGACAAGAGATCTTTCACAGAACCCAAGAATGGGTTGGAAGGAACCTTAAAAGTCACCCAGTCCCAACCCCTGCCATGGGCAGAGACACCTCCCACTGTCCCAGGCTGCTCCAAGCCCTGTCCAGCCTGGCCTTGGGCACTGCCAGGGATGGAGGGGCAGCCACAGCTTCTCTGGGTACCCTGTGCCAGGATCTCCTCACCCTCACAGGGAAAACTTTCTTCCTAATATCCCACCGAAGCCTGTCCTCTGTCAGTGTGAAGCCATTGCCCCCGTCCTATCTCTCCAAGCCCTTGTCCAAAGTCCCTCTCCAGCTCTCTCGCAGACCTTTCAGGCAATGGAAATGGCTCTAGCGTCTGCCCCGGCGCCTTCTCTTCTCCAGGGTGAAGAACCTCAACTCTCTCAGCCCTGTCAGAGACAGCAGGTCTCCAACAGCAGGAACACCTCAGAGACAAACGGGCCTGCCTGAGGCATGTGCGGGACGCGGAGCCGCCCGTGCTCACCACTCACCCCGGGGCCGGCTGGCTGCCGCGGCTCTGTCCCCGGCCGGTGCCGCAGTACTCCTCGCCCACGTACACCTCCATGTTCCGGGCCTGGCTCACGATCCCCACGGACACCAGCTCGGCGCCGGGCCGGCACTGCAGCCGCAGCTCGCAGGGCTCC
>VXBU01011457.1:60155-79357 GCA_013400315.1 Bombycilla garrulus | reverse complement strand
CGCCGCGCGGGGGCTCCGCGCGTGCGCGCCGGGCGGCGGCGGGAACGGCGTGAGGGAGCGCCGGGGGCGGCACCGGAGAGCGGCGCCCTCCGCCTGCACAGATCCGCGGTTAATTCACGTGGAAAACACCTCTGAGATTACTGTAGAGTCCAATACATCACTCAAAGCGCTGTGCCAAGCGTACCTTGGCACCGAGTGCTACGTCCAGGCTTTCCTTAAACACCTCTGACTCCCCCACCTCCCTGGGCAGCCCGTTCCAATGTCTGTTCACTCCTGCTGACAAAAAATTCCTCGTAGTGTCCACCCTAAACCTCCTGTGGTGCAGCTTAAGACCATCTGCTGTCGCTGGTTGCGTGGGAGATTTACCCTTAAGTTGTCCCAGGAGAGGTCTAGGGTGAATATTAGGGGAAGGTTTTTACCCCACAGGGTCATCCAGGCTCCGCTGTTGAACTCAGTATCTCAAAGGTCTTTTCCAACTGCAGTGATTCTTGGATTCTGTGAAACTTGCTGATATGTCAGAATTTGGAGCAGCGGGATTCTCCGGAGTTGTGTCCTGATAGCGCACCGCACAGGAGAGAGGCTATGAATAAAAGAGGCCATAAATAAAAGATGGGGCTCATTTAATTTTCAGTAGGATCTCACCTTCTGGAGTTGGGGAATGCTGCTCTTGAGGCTGTGGCAGAAACAGACCCAGGGAATGAGGGTATCGAGTTCTGCTTCCATTCAGTGCTCAGTGAAGGAATGTTCACGGTGTTCTCAGTCTGTGACTCTCGGGAAATTGACCTGAACACGCTTTGGCATACAATACTGCAAATACAGCCAGCATTCTGCTTTTTGGCACTTAAGGCATTGTTTTATAGGATTTACAAGCAATGGAAAACTGAATTTTCTCTGCTTTAATCGAAGAATTAATTGAAATTAATTAATGTGAATGTTTGAGTGTGTTGTCTCAGTCTCATTTTTGTGTTTCTAAATGCGCTTGATACTTCTGAAATGCACTGCAAACTCATCCAGTTTAAGAAGCGTTTATTTTCTGCTTTTGGAGACAATGTAGTTGCATGGAAGATTAATCCTGGAAGAACAACGATCTGCACAAAATTATGGACTTTTGGTGAGGAGAATTGTGTTTAACATAGAAGGGACTGGGTAGAACCTTTGTTTTGGGGATTTTCATGTCCTCATATGCCTTATATTAAAGTAAAGATGAAAAAATAGAAGACAAGAAGCTGAAACTTCAAAAAGTGAATTGATTCACACCAGTTTTTTATTGAGCTGGCAGTAGCCAGGATAAACATCCTTAACACTGTATTTATCGGTAGCAAGTTTTTGTTTCTAATCTCGTGTGATCTCACCGTGGGATGAAAGTCCTTTAGAATAAACCAATTTGATCCCGACTGTGGACAGGGAAGTCTCCGGCACCGACAGGGGACACGCTCTCTCTCCAATCAGCATTTAAGTATGTGCTGCTTTTTATTTGCATTAGGCTGTCTGACCAGTTTTCTCACAAGCCTAGTGGATTAAATTTTACTTCCCATTTCCTCAGCAGAGATGCAGTATCGGAAAGTTTTTTCTGTTGTTTACCTTGGGAGCAGACGGTTCTCGTTCTTCTGGTTCCTGCAGAGCAGCCAGAGCCAGCTCGGATGCTGGAGTAGTTTCTCCAGGAAGTCATGTTAATGTACAGCCCATTTTTGTTCACTTTTGGACTAATTTTTACTGGAAACCCTTTTTGGATAAAAGGTAAGATTTCTATTTTTACATATTCAGAAAGTTTCTCCAAGTCTGCTTGGACCCTGATTGTAATGAAGTGTTGGATTAAAATCTAGCTTTACAGAGACGGGGCAACTGAGAGGCATTTTAAAAGATTTTATTCCATTATCAATCTCACAGATGAGTGAGACAGAAGATGTTACATGCAATGTCATACTATCAGAAGTTAACTTATATCTTAGTTACAATACATTATAAATATTTTTCAGCTTATTAGCTTTTGCCACACTATGCTGCTGAAATTTTTAATATGAATCACTATTATTTTTTACCCCCTGTGTTCTTGCTACAATGCATCTTTCACAGTTCTGACTCTTCAAAATATCTCATCTATTTGCAAGGCCATCCTTTGAAACTTGTTTTCAGATCAATTTCTCTTTCAACAATGTCTTTTTTATTCTATGATCTTTCTGAGTTAGCACACCTTATTTTAGAGTTTGCATGCAGATGTACAGGACTGTGGGAGCTTTCAGTCAGGCTTTGAGAATCCTCTACAAATCTATTTCTCACAATGATGCACACATTTGACATTGAGCCACAGCTCTTAATGTGCAGTCCTGGTCATTGAGAGAATCTTGGAAAAGATGACAGGTTGAAACTTTTAATAGTTGAGCTCTTTGTGGTTTTTTTTTTTCCTCCTGGATGTTGCAGGTATGTAAATACATCATTTTTTGTGCAGAACATTTTTTGTGACAACTGCAGTTGCTGTGACTCTCATCAATAGTAGATACTGTAGAATACCATTTATTCTTTGCTAATGTTAGGGAAATTCCTACAATTTCATTGTAATTTTTCATTAACTCATCTCCATTTATTATTTGGCTTCACATTTTAGATATAAGTGTAACACCGGAAATGCTTCTTAGAAAGTGGTATTTTTATGACAGGTATGAAAGATGGTTTCCTGCTTTCAGGTGTCAAAATTTGAATTGTTAAAAGAGCATCTCCATGGTTAGTTCAACATACATTTGGCTCATGAAACAGCACGGATTTTGTGATTTAGATAATAAAATCATTGAAGATTAAGAGCAAAATTACAATATCAAGCACTGATATTCTTTTCCGACCGGTTTGCTAATATCAGCTTCCACATTTTGATTGCAATTGCAGCCTGTACTGTTAAACATATGCTACCTGCACCCAGCTTTTAAAAATCCTGATGCTATCTAACAGGCAGAGATCATCATTACAATGGAGAACCCTCCTCACTTTGAATGACAGGTTGTGTGACTTTTTTCCAATTATGAATTCCTTTCACAGGAATGTGGGAGGCTGAGGGTGATTTTGTACTACTAGAAATGTGAAGAAATCTCTTTGTTTCCTTATAAAAGAACAATTTAATAAGGAAGAAGCCATTCCATTGTTAAAACTCATGTTATTATTAATTCTGTTTAAATGCAATGGTTGTGTCTCTGTTGATCAAACCAGTTGATGAGCAGAAAAGAAAAAAGGAAGATTAATTCAACTTAACACGGTTTTTTAAAAAGCCACTGGAGGCTGTTTTGTCTTTATAAAACCACTTACCTGAAACCAGATACTTGGCAGGCTTCTTATCTTTAGCTTCCTGCATTAGCATGTTGTTCTGGAGATAATTCTGATATAATGTAAAAGGCTACAAACCTTTTGCAAAGATCTGACTGTTGCTAGAACAAACAAAATGCAAGATTAGGCAATGGCAGGAGGCAGCATGGTGAGCCACGTTTTCTTACACACAGAAAGTGGACAAATTGTGTCCAGGGGACGACTGAAAGTATTCCTTTATCAGAGCAATGGAGAAAGGAGAAAGCCAGCTGCACCAGTTTTCTGTGATACATCACGTTAAAAGTGTCAGTCATGGAAGAAAAAATGACAAAGTCACAAAGTTAATAATCCAGAATATGAGAGAATTAAGATTTTGTTTAAATGCTTTGATAGTTTTTCTTTGTGTGCTCCAGAAGATCCCAGCTTTAATCTGAAGTAATTTTTTGTAAAGTCAGTTTGATCATTCCTGAGCTATTTCACTCATTCTCCATTTCTGGCTGGATCAGAGTAGGCTTTTGCCAATCAACACTGTGCCAACATAATGCCTTAGCCTTTCTGATTCTTTACCAATTTCAAACTTTATTTTCAGGTGTATCCTCTGAACACACATCCAGACTTTCTACATTAGAAATAATCATTCCTCAAAGTCTGACAGGCAGAGAGAAACATCCCCCATTTCCTCATGAGGTTTGTTATTCTATCTGAATTTCTTTTTTTTTTTTTTTTCTGATTGTTACTGTTTTTCAAAACACTGTCCTACATTACACACAGATACAATGGATGTAGAGATTTTTGTAATGAAATGTGCCCCACACTCTCTTCTGATTCTTAGTGTTCTCAACTAGTTTTAAGTAAATTTGTTGCCACAAAGGCCTGTGGTTGTACTCTGAGTGCCTCCCAACTCCTAATCCTGTCAGTGACCTTGTAAAACAGAAGGGAGAAGGGACATGAAGAATATTTTCATTTCTTCTGAGTCAGATTAGATGTTGAACTTGAGCTAACATCTGTGCTGTCCGTGTTCTAATATTTGGATAACAACCAGAGGATTTCAGCCATGTAGCACCCAAAGGACAAAAATGGTCTCACAGAGTGGCACAGGTCAAAAGATGAGTTAAAAGAGAAACCTGAGCCTTAATTCTTCAGTTCTGAGGTAACTCACCTTTGTGCCAGAGAGGGAGTGCATTTACTGAAATAACTGTTAACAAAACAGCGTTTAGTCATCTTTGTGCAAACCAGTCAGGGGATTAAGGACTTCGAGGCGTTTATCTGATTTACATAAGGAGTGTCACAAAGCCTGACGTGATACTTGGCAAAGAGTGCATTCATGGACTGTGCCCTCCTGTCTAAATGAATATAGAGATTCATTCATTTTTAACTTTACAGAGGAAAGAATGTTCAGTTTCTGCTGAGAGTTTGAAATACAGAAGCCTGAGGGTTAAGAATCTGTGGCTTTTTTTATTTAAAACATACACATCCATACATTTGGCCTCTCTTGTCAAGCAAAACATGGAATTAACAAAACTGAATGGAAAAATCACCTAATTAAGTGATATCTTTGGTTCTGTTTTCAGGAGCATTCAGATGACAATCTTTCTTACTCTGTTAAAACCAGAAATGGAACATACCTCCTAAAGCTGAAGAAAAATAAGTATGTGACAGACTGTTCTAAGGAATTTTCTTGTTTTGGGGTTAGTTGCCTACAGACAAGCATTTTTATACTGAAAAAAAAAATTCAGAAGAAGCCATTTAAATGCCAGATTGTAACAACTGAAAAAACAACTCTGTTAAACAGTGTTAAATATAGTGTCTCTGTTATGGTAATGTCTTGCACATAGAAGGGAATAATAGTTTTTCTAGCTGTGAAGAAATTTATTTTGATTATTTTTTTATTAGTAGTGCAATATAGAACACTTCAGAAAATCCTGAGGGTAAATCAGAATTCAGTTCAACATTGCTTTATTAATTAGCAGAGCAGAGGGATTTTAGCTGTGTTGTATTTGAAGAAATTTTTATGTTTCTCTTCTTCCTCATTCCTAAGCCTTTAATAGGCCAGGTCCTTATGCAACTGAGTCTGCTTGTATTCCTCACTATGGATATTTTAGTTAAAATAAATCATAATTAGTTTCAAAATAACTTATTTTCCAAAAACTCCAGCTCATTTTAAAGTATTTTGTTTCATGTGCTTGGGTTTTAGTAATAATTTAGCATTGAGTGTGCTGCTAAGAGAATGCAGCACTTACCAGGACTCTTGACTTGTTTCTTGTTTCTGGACCATTAAAAGAGCAGTAGTTTGTTTCTGTTTCCAGAAAACTTCTTAGTGACAACTTTAAGCTGTACACATATGGGGAAAATGGGGAACTGCAGGAAACACCATCCAAAAATGAGGTATTGTACATAAAAAAACTTCCCCTTTGTGTTGGAATTTTCTCTGAAAAACCAGGGAAGCCATGAAAAAATATATTTGCTGGGAATGAGATGCTTGTGAGTTTTCACAGCACTTCTGTTTAACAGTTACCAGTGATGTAAAGATGAGGTTCCTGAGGGGCTGGGCTGGTTGTGGGATGCAGCCCCCCTATCCCCAAGGTGTGAAAGAATTTGCCAGGAGATTATGCGAAGCCTGAATTTGAACCACCTTTGCATAATATGCAATTTAAGGTACAATGACAGCATCAAAGCTCTTTGGTTTTTAAATCAAACAAGCCTTGTAAATACTTCTAAATTTAATTTCAACCTTAAACTGCACGTGAGCTCAGTGAGACTTAATTGGGTGGTTTGTGCATGAAAGATCTCAGAGCAGTTCTTGAACAGGATGAGCAATGTAGATTAGAATATTTTTATAAAAGATGGTGATGGAGTAAACTAAAAAGCCGGCTGTGTTCTAGAACCAAGGGACCAAAGGCTACTTTAGGTACTCATGTCCAGGGATGTTCTCCTCCAAGAAGGTCAGGATTACTTTCCAAATAGGGAATTCTGTAAATTTCTGACAGCCAGCTCCGATGTCATGCAAATAATATGGTTTGTTAGAAAATAAGTTTGCAGTTGAAGGCAAGCACCTTATTGTGTCACTAATTATGTGGCTTTGTTGCATTTCAGACACACTGTTATTATCATGGCACTGTTGAAGGAATTGCTGACTCCACACTTGCTCTTAGCACATGTGATGGCCTTAGGTATTTCCTCTTGCTATTTTTTTTTAAATATTTCACCTTTTGATGAAGATGAAACTCATTACAGGTTTTATAGCTTCCCTCAAAAACTCACATTTTTTCCCCTTTCCCAAATTTCCTTCACAGAAAAAAAAAAAAAAGATCGTATGAGAGAAACTGTAACAAATATAGGCAGAACCTGGGCATGAAATGAGGCTTTTAGTACTTGATGTGAATGTCATGACCAGAGATACCTTTGTAGAAGAAAATCTTACCTTGATGAAGCTTTTGTTGGGCTTAAAACACTCCTGCAAACAACTTTGTCTCATGAATGGGCACATTTCAAAAGACAAACCATTTCCGTGGAAAAATCTTTGTCCAAATTTGAACCGATTTTCTGTGTTTCAAATACAATCAAATCACAAATGGGATGAACTTCACCCATGTATCTTTCAGGTGAAGTTTCACAGAGAGATGGCACTCACAATAAATCAGGACATATTTTGGCAGACCTTTAAAGTAATAGAGATAAGGACTGAAAATGACCTTTTGCTCAGCTCTGTACCCACAATCCAGACTCATTTACTGATAATTTGGCTTCATTCTCTTTTTCTTCTTCCTTCTCTAACCGATTCAAGAAGTCCACACTTGTTGAGTATTTTAAGTAAGTTCTGTTTGGTCTTTTATTTGACATTTGAACTTATCCCCATATTAATATAATTTAAAATAATAATTCATTTCAACATAGTGTTTATTCATCTAGTCATAACCACGAGGAAAACATGATGAAATAATGTTTCATTCTATTATGATTGTTAGGGGAATTCTCTACATTGGAGGCAGATGGTTCGGAATGGAGCCCCTCAACACATCCAGCACATTTGAACATGTGCTCTATGAACTGGAAGATGTGCAGGGTATCCCCTTCCACTGTGGGGTGCTGAATGGCAGCCTGGAGCACGAGATATTGGTGAAGCAGTCTGTGAAATACACATTTTCATCAAACAGTACCTCCAGCAGGGACAGGCTCCTCAGGGTAAATATATTTCTGTTTCTCCCTTGAGCTGCAGTCCCAGGCATCTCTTGCTCTGGCGCTGCAGGTGGGATTGACCTGGCAGGACATTTCCTTGGGATCTTCATGTTCATGGACACCGAGCTGTGGGAGCCCTGCTGAGGAAATGCTGGAGCAGAAGATCAGCACCATGGGGATCTCACATGGTTTGAAAAAGCCCTGTAGTGGAAGAGCAGAGTGTGGCCAGGACACCCGTGGGTAGCACGTGAAATGCACAAGCTGCATTCAGCTCATGCATCCCAGTGTGTGACCTGGTGTGAATTACTGCCACAGAGATGTTTGTGTGGTAATTTAACACAAGTTGAGGCCACGTTACAAAATGCAACATTGCAGACTCGTTGTGTTAACTTGCTGTGCTTTCTCACGTGCAGGAGAAGCGAGCTGTCCTGCCCCAGAGAAGCTATGTAGAATTATTCGTGGTTGTGGATCACTACAGGGTAATTATATCACCCAACACTAAACGCATTTTTTTGTTTTGCTCATTTTTCTCCTCTGACATTGTTGTGGTATTTTACAGTTTTTGATGAAGAATTCTGACCCTGCTGCAGTGCAAAAGGAAACGGTGGAGCTGATTAATTATGTTGATGGGGTAAGTTAAATAAGTTGCCTGGATTCAGTAGTTTCTATTTTATCATAGTGTTTGGAATAGCAGCTTCCTTTCCAAAAGATACGTTTAGGTACTTTCATAAAGTACATAGTTTTACTTCATTTTACATTCTATATATTTTTATTTAGTTTACAATTTGTAACTATTTTATATTTCACTTATAATTACAAATATCATATATTGAGTTTCAAAGAAACTGAGGTTATGTCTTGGTCACTATGTTCAGCTTATTGTTTACTCAGTAGTAATAGAAATAATCTTTCAGAATTCCTTCAAAACAGCTAAAGGGACATTAAATTTTTTTTTAGATGTATAGAGCATTAAACATCCAGATTGTTTTGGTTGGATTAGAGATTTGGACAGATGCCAACCACATCTCTGTAATGGATGGTTCAGCTGGAGATGTGCTGAGTAGATTTGTTTCTTGGAGACAGAAAGATCTTCTGAAGCGCTCCAGGAATGACGTTGGTCACCTCATAATGTGAGTTTGCATGCAGTGGGAAAACCAGCCATGCTGCCAGTGTTCATGTATATGATTTGGGGCTTGTGTATTAATTAAAATACACCTGGAGTAAAATTCTCTGCATTTCCAAAGTGGTTTAGCCTGGAAAAATGACAAGGAATTATAACGGATTCTTAAGAGTTAATCAACTCCAGGGACAGGGTGACCTCCAGAGGTGCTCTCCCACCTTGGCCACTCTGCAATTGAGTGCACTGACACAGCAGAAGTAGGTGATTGATCATTATTTTCATGCTCTCATTCAGCTATTCATTATTAATTAGAATGAAGCCCTACTGTGGCAATAAATTCCTTCTTGACTTCAAGAAGACCAAATTTTGCCTTGCAATATTTCTTTCCAACTCGTCAGTGTCTTTTAGCAGAAATCATGAACTTTCAACCCATCTTTACCACCACCTCCAACCTGCTTTTGTTGCAGAGGGAGAGGCTCTTTCAGTGGATCCATTGGGATGGCTTTTGTGGGTACAGTGTGCTCACATGTCCAGGGAGGGTCAATCAGCACTGTAAGTACATCATCATTTGGGCTGGAACAAACTGCTCCTTCACCTACTTGGTCAAATCACCCTGCTCTTGGAGTTGGCTGATTTCTTTCATGGGGTTTCTTATGTTAATACTTGTACATATTTTACACTTTTTTTTTTTTTAAGTACTTCCCAATTTCTTTGTCAAATTCCAGCCCACTTGGCTCATTTGTCTTCACAAATTCTTTTGGTCATCTTTTGTGATTCATCAGACTCAATATTGCATAATCCCATCCTTATACCATTAAAGTTCATAACCACAGAGGTTTTGGGATGAGAATGCAGACACAGAATAATGGTGGGATTTTTACTCTTTAAATTAATAGAAAGTGAACATAATGCACTGTAATCTCAAGTGTCTGGAATTCCTCACAATCAGGCTGTAAACAGGCAAAATGTTTTTTAAAAATAGTACAAAACTTGTTTTTTCTCCACCCTTGGGGCAGAACAAGTAACTCCAGAGGTTCCTGTCCTTAAAGTATGGATGCCACAACACTGTGGACATCTCAGAAGTAGATTCTGTTCTTCAGCAGTATATTTGTTTTGAAAGACTCCTTTGAAATCAGTGTCTAACAGTGATAGAATGGAATGGAATGGAATGGAATAGAATAGAATAGAATAGAATAGAATAGAATAGAATAGAATAGAATAGAATAGAATAGAATCACACAGAATAAAAGAGGTCATGCAGACCAGCTGCCAATTTATTATCCAGAATATGATCCTCAGGGAAGGAGTGGCAGAATCTGGCCCTACCTGAAAATAAAGTGACAAATTGTCAGCTCTTGCTGCTTTCACCTTACAATGCAATTTGGTATTCTGCCTTCACAGTCCCTGAGAGCTTTGTGGGGGCAGTAAATAATTTGGTACAAACAATATTTCCCTTAGTTTCTCTTTTTTTAACTTGATTCTCTTTATTTAGTTAAATCATGATAAAATGTTACGTCATGCCACGGTAGTTGCACATGAACTGGGGCACAATCTGGGAATGAAACATGATGATAAGAGGTGTCCAGCATCCTACGTCATGCACAGCACAGATAAGTAAGATTTCCAGTTGTTTTATTTTAATAATTAATTTTGTTTGCAGTGACTATGCCTCACAAGCTGTGAAACTCCTATGAATCTGCAAGGACTTTAGTGGATGGGGAGTTGTTTGAAAAATTTAATCACAGAGATAGATTCACTGACTTAGGATTTGACATAATTTTAATTTATAGGAAATTTTATCTGTCTTCTGACCCAATCATTATTTATTTGTAGCATTCCTAAAAGCATATTTGGACTTAATTATTCTTATTTTTAATAATAGTGTGTTGCTGGGTTTTTTTCACCCTGTTGAGAATGCTTTAAATGTACTCTAAGGGTTTGTGCAAATATGCAACAAATTATTTAACAGTTAATTTTTTAGAAAACTTCTTGGCTTATATTTCCCTCAGATCATTTGTTTTCTGGCTTCCCCTTAAGAGAAAAAGATCATAATATTTTATTTATCCCCGGTTGTATTAATAAATCAAAGTAACTGAACACTGGACAAAACTACTCCAGGAAGGTGCATTCCTCAGTTCTTAGGGACTCCAAGTTAAGATGAATGTTTTCCTGAGAATATTTTTTAATCAGACATTTTTAGACTCAGTATAGAATTTCCAAAGCCTGTTTCATACAAACACCAGAATAGATAACCTGATGGTCTCTGGCTTCTGAAAGCATTCATGTTATAATAGTATTTTAAACTTCTGGAACTGCACTTTGATGCAAAGTAAAATAAAAATTAACTGTTTCATGATCCCCTAGCATTATGAAATACTATATTTATTATGGAACAACAATATTTTAAGAGCTTGAGTTCTATGTTCTCCTGTAAGCAGAATATTTATAATAATAAAAAACTGTCCTTTCCAGTGGATCCAGGAATTTCAGCACCTGTAGCGCTGATGATTTTGAGGCTTTTGTTCTAAATGGAGGAGGAAACTGCCTTAGAAATCCTCCCAAAACAAGTAATGTGTACAAAGAACCTGTCTGTGGTAATAATGTGGTCGACAGCAATGAAGAATGTGACTGTGGCAAACCACAGGTAATGCATGAAATTGAGCTGAATATTTGTATATTATACTATATTATATCATATCATATTGTATCATATTTCATATCACATTATTCTATATAATACTGGCCTAATTGCATTATTATCTGAGGAGTTTTCCTTGTAATTTTGCATTTTTTGCAAGCAATATCAATATAAATTTTAGTGAAAGTTTAAAATCATGCATGGATTTTGATGTGGACTCAGTTAAGGGCTATTGGACTTCACAGAACATTGAGGCACAGCTGAGAAAGAAGTGAAATTCAGAGCAGAGTGTGTAGGAACACCACTGGGTTTTGTGCTGGTTTTAGCATCATGAATATTTCAGTTCCATGACAGAAACTGTTTATCCATAGAAAATATACAGGTTCGTTAACTGTAACCCAAAAACCCTTAAACCCTACACAAAATTACTTTTAAGAGTCACATTTGCATTGTCAAAATGTCCCTCCAGGAACAGGATGTATTGGCTCATTCTTCAGAAGGTAAAAGTGTCTCAAAAAAAGGCATCAATAAATCAAAAGGCTGCCAGCAAACCCTGCTTCCATTGCTTCCATGCCACAACACATCAAACCAGGTGCTTTTCTGTTGAAAAACAGAAAATGAAACACAGCAACAGTGTCTGCTGGTTCTTTCTAAAAGCAGGAGAACGTGAGAATCTGACACAGACAGTTATTTAAAGTTTGGCTTATCCATCCACGGGGACTGATGAGTACTTTGCTGGCTGTATAAATAGAACAGGGTCTGCTTTCAATGTTCTCAGGAATGCTCCAACCCCTGCTGTGATGCTGCAACCTGCAAACTCACACCTGGCTCACAGTGTGCTCAAGGACTGTGCTGCAAAAACTGCAAGGTAGGCAAATTGTTACTATTCACTGAGATTTTTCATGTTTGAAAAGAGCTATCCTAGTTCTCTTGACATACTGTCAAATGGCATTCACCAGTAAGAGAGCATGTAAGAAAAGAATTTATCTTCCTTGAAATCACTGCATGTCCCCAGTTGTCTTCGTTTCACTCTAGAACTTCCTCTGCTGCAATACTAAAAGTGTTCTCCTTCTCTGGTGCCAGTTTAAAGTGGCAGGAGCAGAGTGCAGAGCAAAACAAGATGAGTGTGATCTCCCTGAGTTCTGCAATGGCAGCACTGCCTACTGCCCAGATGATGTTTACATCATGAATGGTTACCCCTGCAGCAACAGCAAGGCTTACTGCTACTATGGAGAGTGCCAGAGCTTTGATTCACAGTGTGAATCTATCTATGGCAAAGGTATGGTTAGCATTTCAAAACCCATTTGGAGGCTCCTGATAGGCATTTCCAATTTTTCTTTCTGGTATTTTTCAAGCACCTCACTGAGATTCGCTGTTTTTTATACAGGGGCACGGAAAGCACCTGATATATGCTTTGAAAAAGCAAATATTAAAGGAGATAGGTTTGGAAACTGTGGAATGAAAGGTGGAGTGTACAAGAAATGTCCTGTCCAGTAAGTCACCACCAAATAAAAGCTAACCCTAAAATCTTCAATGTAAAAACCATATTTGTTACAAAGCCCTAAAGTGAGAGATTTAAAATATTTTTTTTTTAATGCAAGCTATAAAGTTGGAATGGATTTGCTCTGATAATGATTTTTATCTGTTCATATCCTTCATTCCATACAGGCACAGTCTGTGTGGGAAGCTCCAGTGCACATCTGTCAGCCTTCAAAACCTTCCAGCCTGGAGCGTTGTCAATAATGCATCAGGGGTTTTATGCTGGTCCTCTGACTTTGACTTGGGGTCAGATATCCCTGATCCTGCTCAAGTTCATGATGGGACAGCCTGTGGAGAGAACAAGGTAAGAGGAATCACGGCAGCATGACAGAATATATTCCAGGGAGAGAGTTCTGAACTTCCAGAAACATTAGCTGGCTCTCTTGTTCATAAGCCATAACAAACCAAAAATCTCTTGAGAGCAATACATACAAACAATTAGTTCTTCAAAAACTGGGGTGCTACATTATCAGTCATTCAAATTACACCCTCAAACTGCATCCACAGAGTCAAGCAAACCTGAGACAAATGAAGTTATAAAATTCTGAAGCACTGAATGTTGTCTTAGTCCTTTTTCTTAACATGTGAGACCTGCAGACTTGTAAACATATACACTTATATAGTATATTTATTAAAGGATGGGATTTTTTTAAGTTTTGTGTTTGCAAGACACTAATTACTTGTTCCAGGCTTGTTTAGGTTTTGAATGTGTTGATGCAAGATATCTGGGCTACAGCTGTGATGTAAAGCAGAAGTGTAATAATAATGGGGTGAGTAGATGGTGCTTTGTGTCCTGTTTCTAGACTGTGCAAATTCCCTGCATTTAAGCAATAACCAAGCAGGTGGCTTTGCTTTTTCCTGATCTGTATTAAAGTTAAATCCACTTATTTTACCTGTAATTCACGTTGCCAGGGCACTGCAAACCCTTTAGCACTAACATGAGAGGCATTTTGTCTGAATTTCCCAAGGGATTTTTTTTAATATCACCGAGCTGGTGGATTGCAAAAGGAAAATATTCCTTTGAGACTGACAGTCTGGTAATTCCTGAGTTTTTTATGTCTCTGTGAAAAATCAAAATGGACAACCAAATGTTGTAGAACTAAGAAAGTTTCTGGCCTGTGATTTACTGCAGGCAAATAACACAACTGTTAACTTAGAGAGAATTACTGCGGGCTATCAGAATCCCTCAGTGGTTTGGTGTGTTATGGAGGGGCAGAGCTTATACCAGTTAATATTTCATGTATTTCTATGCAATACTGTGCAGCATTTCTTAATTCCATGCAGGGAACTCCAAATCCATACCAAAGGTTTGAGTGGCCACACTCGGGGAGGTGTTGTTTGACTAATCCCTGTTTGAGCTGTAGGGTGTGAAACACCCGGAGCTGTCCCTGCCTGACTCTGACTCGCTCTGTTTGGGCTGTAGGGGTGTGAAACACCCAGAGCTGTCCCTGACTCTGACTCGCTCTGTTTGAGCTGTAGGGGTGTGAAACACCCAGAGCTGTCCCTGCCTGACTCTGGCTCGCTCTGTTTGAGCTGTAGGGGTGTGAAACACCCGGAGCTGTCCCTGCCTGACTCTGACTCGCTCTGTTTGGGCTGTAGGGGTGTGAAACACCCGGAGCTGTCCCTGCCTGACTCTGACTCGCTCTGTTTGGGCTGTAGGGGTGTGAAACACCCGGAGCTGTCCCTGCCTGACTCTGACTCGCTCTGTTTGGGCTGTAGGGGTGTGAAACACCCGGAGCTGTCCCTGCCTGACTCTGACTCGCTCTGTTTGGGCTGTAGGGGTGTGAAACACCCGGAGCTGTCCCTGCCTGACTCTGACTCGCTCTGTTTGGGCTGTAGGGGTGTGAAACACCCGGAGCTGTCCCTGCCTGACTCTGACTCGCTCTGTTTGGGATGTAGGGTGTGAAACACCCGGAGCTGTCCCTGCCTGACTCTGACTCGCTCTGTTTGGGATGTAGGAGTGTGAAACACCCGGAGCTGTCCCTGCCTGACTCTGACTCGCTCTTGTTTGAGCTGTAAGGTGTGAAACACCCGGAGCTGTCCCTGCCTGACTCTGACTCGCTCTGTTTGGGCTGTAGGGGTGTGAAACACCCGGAGCTGTCCCTGCCTGACTCTGACTCGCTCTGTTTGAGCTGTAGGTGTGTCAAACACCCGGAGCTGTCCCTGCCTGACTCTGACTCGCTCTGTTTGGGCTGTAGGTGTGTAACAACAACGGGAATTGCCACTGCAACCCGGGATGGGCCCCTCCCTTCTGCAACCAGTCTGGCTACGGTGGCAGTGTTGACAGTGGTCCAGCTCACATAGGTAGGACACTGAAACTGGCCCTCATTCTGCCCCAAGGACTGAGAAAATAACAAAACAGCTTCTTTTCAACTGCTTTGTTCTGTTGCATGAGATACAAATCATGGACTGACTCAAAGAATGAATATTATTATTTGATAATGAAGTAGCTTTTGCTGGCCTTTACACATAAAATGGTTTTTTTCCATCTCTTTGTCTAAAAGCAAAGATCATAATCCATAGCTTTCTGAGGCAAATCTGTCTTACTTTCTATGGAACTTCATTGAATTTTACTAAATTTGTACTTTGGGAAAGGGGAAAAAATGGTTTGTATTTATTAAAAGTTTAGGAAGGCAAAGCAAACATGCAGAGCAGTTGGGGTAAGCAAATACAAAATGAATTTGTCTGCTTCAGAATGATTGAAAAATGTTATAGAAAAGGAAAAGCATTGCATATACATAGGTTGGGAAAGGCAGAAAATAATACCGTAAGGCCAAATTCTATTTTTCTGGTTGTAACATGTTATAAATTTCAGTGAATTTACTAATTTTATTCTACAAAAATTTGAAGACTGTACTTTTAAAAACAAACAAACAAAAAGCTTTAATATTTTAAATATCAAAATAATAATATTGATTTTATATAAATTAAATAAATATACTTTATANTGTTCACATTATATATTAAAATAAATATAAATTATTATTATAGATATAATGGATATTTCTATTTATAATATGAATATAAATATCGATATTTTAAATGCCATTATTTCCATTCTTTTTCCCTAGATACATCACTTCGGGATGGGCTGCTGATTTTCTTCTTCCTTGTGCTGCCTGTAGCCATCCTCATTGCAGTAGCAGTATTTAAGCGTGATGCAATAAGGACAAAACTTTGCAGGAAAAGCAGAGCCCAGCACAGGTATTTCCCTCCTTACAGGTGCTATTCCAACACGAGAGTGTGCTCCAGGTCAGGGCAGCAAGGCAAGGTGGATGTTTTACCCACCCAAAAAATTCCACACTGCTAAAATATAAGGCTGCCCTGCTAAAAGCAGCAGTGGGAGTTTACAGCCCATCCCCTGCTCCTTGGAAGTGCAATCCAGGCACTCCAGTTGTCTGTTCTCAACAGACATTCTCTCAATTTTTACCCAAATCCATCACACTTTCCTAATTTTTGTTGATAAGTGTGTTGTATGGACACAGGGGCAGAGAATATTGAAATTTCTTATCAGGTCCAGATCAGGATGAACTCAAAGCAGAATCCAGAGCTCTGAGCTGCAACTTTGTCCCTGGAAAATGCTGCATTCCTGAAGGATTTCCTGATTATGTGGTTTCTGTTTCAGGTATAACAATGGGCAGGAGCCAAAGCAAGGCAACAGAGGAAGTCATGAAACAGGAAATAATCAGGTAAAATAGATGCAGACTTGGATTATTTAATGTTGGGTAATCCAAACTGCACTGTGCCTTTTCTCCAACACAGTCAATCATGACTTTGTGACTTTTTCATACGTTGAAACCACCGAGATTCTTTCTTAGGCCAAGCACTGGAGATGCTGCTTAGCCAGGGTTTGGGTCTAGCTCTGATAAAACCGAATAAAAATTATCAAAACAAAATATTGCAAGAGAATATGAAGAAAGTCCCAGCAAATGAGAAGTAGTTCTAATAAGACATTAGCTTAATACTGAGTAATTATCCAAACTTTGTGTTTTCTGCTAACCTGATTTTCTGCAATGTTTTTTCCAGCCTGCTGCATCAAGTCACAATATTTTTACCGTATTGCACTTTCCTGGTACAAGGTTTGTAGTATTTAAAGCCTTCTTGATTTCATCTTTCCTATGTTTATGTTGCTGTAAGTGAAGTTATTGATGTCCTGTGTCCTGCTTAGGGGGATTTTTTTAATGCAGCATCATAAGCTGTAATAGATTAAAGGCTTGAAGGAAAAATTCTGGCATAAACACAGGTAAAATGCTGCAAGGGAGTGGAAGGGCAGGGAGAAATAGGTGTAAATGCTAGAAACTGTTCAAGAATGGTAAAGAGCCAGTTGAGAAATGTCAGCTGTCTCAAGTCATGAAATACTAAACACAATGTGTTTTACACACTTCAGGCAGCCGATCCAAACCCAGCTTCCTGCAGCTTCCTCAGGAGCTCAGCGACCCCCAGTCCCACCTAGACCAGTTGTTTGAAATCTTTCTTGGGAACCTTCAACCAATTCTGACAAGAAACTGACCTGAAAAACAAATTAAAGGATTTCAATGCTCCGGTGCTCTCCTTGTGCAGCCAAAATGCCTTTGGAAAGCACGTCCCTCCTGGAAGGGCTGGGTGCCAAGAGGCACTGAACACAGATTTGGTGATACCCTGATGTTTTTCTCCTTGCTGCTGGCTGTGTTTGTGCCTCCTCTACCTCACCTCTTGGTTTTATGAATCAGAACCTCAAGTTCAACTTGCACAGGATTGAATTTGTGAGAGTGTCAGAGAACAGGACTGTTCCACGCTGCTGCCTCACTCTCAGGCCACTTCAGAGAAGTGAATTCAGTTATTCACAGACACAATTCACAGCTGGGAGATCTGCACTTCACCTCCTGGGCTGTCCTCTCCTCAGGGCACTGCCAGGAGCTCCAGGGCCTGCAGAGCCAGGTTTGGGGACAGTCCCTGTGCCCTGCTCTGTCACCTGCCTGCCATCAGCCCTACCAAAGCTGAGCCCACCTCTCACAACCACCAGTTGTGTCAGCCTCCATTTTGGGGAGTTTATAAAAGTAACCTCACCTGGAGACATCAGAAACTCTGTAGCTCATGTCCCTGAGTCTGAAAGGACCCATCCATCTCTGCTGTTACAGAAAATATGGGATATTGGGAAATACCTCTACAGCTCCACAGTGGTTCGGTGTTTACTGGGTTTTGCAGCTTGGCACTTTTCCTAGAAATTGATTCCACTACAAAAGCAACAGATTCTGAATGAGACAGTTAGAAACCAGCACTGGTTTAAAAGAGGATAATGTTTGAACACATAGGCCTCCACCAAATGTCTCTGTGTAGGAGATGGACCCGGGAAATGCAGGGAAAAGTCCCTGGCAGGGAGGAGCAGCTGCCAAGGACACAGCTGGGGATATGGATCCACATCTCCTCGGGGACTAAAGCACCCCCTGTCTGTGTTCCTGCAAATTTGCGAGCACAAACTGAGAAAAATAGTGAATCAATCACAGAATTACCTCACTGAGAAAACATTTCCAACCCCTCAGATGGCCACATCACTGAAGACCTGGAAGAAAGAACCCAAAAGAGACTGCTGGCACAAAGTCTGTGTCTTCCATAGTGTCCTCTTCCTTAATCCCTCAGAATCTCAAACTGTTACTATTAAATATCCCTATAATTTGGACCTCAAGTATAAAATGGCATTGATTTTATTTATTACATTACAATTTAAAATAAATCCTCAGGGGCAAGTACACTTGGTTGTGTTTTTTATTTATATCAACACAAAGGCGCTGCTGGGCACGGTGGTTCCGAGTTGTGGAAAACTTTACAACTAAAAGCATAAGAACCGCAAAGAGAAGTTGTAAATTAGGTATGTATTTATTCAGCACTGGACACACACGGGATAATTCCTCCAAAAACATGCGTGCCTCCAGCAGTTTGTGTTCCCTACTTATTCTCTACAGAGCAGGATTACACAATACACCTAATACATATTCATTTCCTAACCCCGCCTATCTTCGCCCCATATTCAAATTAGCTCCACGCCTCTCTGCAGTTGTGCATTAATTTCTGGGGGTCTTCTGGTGGTCTTAAGGGATGAAGTAAAGAGATCTTCCTCGGGGATGAACTTTTCACCTTGTCCTTTTGCACATGCTCTACAGTCTTTTGGCCCAGTTCCAGACATGATACTGGTTTTTCGCTGGTTCAGGGGTCTGTAGAATTCTCTTGTGCAATAGAATCTATAAGGGCTTTTGTTTCTTTATCATGCTTTTGGCATTCAGTTTCCTTCTTATGTTATAGCATCCTGTTATTTGCAAGGACTGTGAGTTGTTTAGGCATTCCAGGTGGCCTTGTCAGCTCCCCCCTTCCATCTCCTTTCTTTTTGCTCTTTAAATCCTAATCTTAATTTCTAACTTTTAATTCCCTTAGCTCAGCCTCTGGGGCTCTGGGGCCACTACAGAGAAT
>VXBU01011457.1:42514-60020 GCA_013400315.1 Bombycilla garrulus | reverse complement strand
ACCGGTTTAAAGCCGTCGTCCCCGCCGAGCCCGCCAGGGGGCGCCACGCGGCGAGGGCCCAGCGCATGCGCACAGCGCCGGCGGAAGCGGCGGCAGCAGCAGCGCTGGCGGCGGAGCAGCAGCAGCAGCGGCGGGAGAGCAGCGGCGGCNACACAGATTTGGTGATACCCTGATGTTTTTCTCCTTGCTGCTGGCTGTGTTTGTGCCTCCTCTACCTCACCTCTTGGTTTTATGAATCAGAACCTCAAGTTCAACTTGCACAGGATTGAATTTGTGAGAGTGTCAGAGAACAGGACTGTTCCACGCTGCTGCCTCACTCTCAGGCCACTTCAGAGAAGTGAATTCAGTTATTCACAGACACAATTCACAGCTGGGAGATCTGCACTTCACCTCCTGGGCTGTCCTCTCCTCAGGGCACTGCCAGGAGCTCCAGGGCCTGCAGAGCCAGGTTTGGGGACAGTCCCTGTGCCCTGCTCTGTCACCTGCCTGCCATCAGCCCTACCAAAGCTGAGCCCACCTCTCACAACCACCAGTTGTGTCAGCCTCCATTTTGGGGAGTTTATAAAAGTAACCTCACCTGGAGACATCAGAAACTCTGTAGCTCATGTCCCTGAGTCTGAAAGGACCCATCCATCTCTGCTGTTACAGAAAATATGGGATATTGGGAAATACCTCTACAGCTCCACAGTGGTTCGGTGTTTACTGGGTTTTGCAGCTTGGCACTTTTCCTAGAAATTGATTCCACTACAAAAGCAACAGATTCTGAATGAGACAGTTAGAAACCAGCACTGGTTTAAAAGAGGATAATGTTTGAACACATAGGCCTCCACCAAATGTCTCTGTGTAGGAGATGGACCCGGGAAATGCAGGGAAAAGTCCCTGGCAGGGAGGAGCAGCTGCCAAGGACACAGCTGGGGATATGGATCCACATCTCCTCGGGGACTAAAGCACCCCCTGTCTGTGTTCCTGCAAATTTGCGAGCACAAACTGAGAAAAATAGTGAATCAATCACAGAATTACCTCACTGAGAAAACATTTCCAACCCCTCAGATGGCCACATCACTGAAGACCTGGAAGAAAGAACCCAAAAGAGACTGCTGGCACAAAGTCTGTGTCTTCCATAGTGTCCTCTTCCTTAATCCCTCAGAATCTCAAACTGTTACTATTAAATATCCCTATAATTTGGACCTCAAGTATAAAATGGCATTGATTTTATTTATTACATTACAATTTAAAATAAATCCTCAGGGGCAAGTACACTTGGTTGTGTTTTTTATTTATATCAACACAAAGGCGCTGCTGGGCACGGTGGTTCCGAGTTGTGGAAAACTTTACAACTAAAAGCATAAGAACCGCAAAGAGAAGTTGTAAATTAGGTATGTATTTATTCAGCACTGGACACACACGGGATAATTCCTCCAAAAACATGCGTGCCTCCAGCAGTTTGTGTTCCCTACTTATTCTCTACAGAGCAGGATTACACAATACACCTAATACATATTCATTTCCTAACCCCGCCTATCTTCGCCCCATATTCAAATTAGCTCCACGCCTCTCTGCAGTTGTGCATTAATTTCTGGGGGTCTTCTGGTGGTCTTAAGGGATGAAGTAAAGAGATCTTCCTCGGGGATGAACTTTTCACCTTGTCCTTTTGCACATGCTCTACAGTCTTTTGGCCCAGTTCCAGACATGATACTGGTTTTTCGCTGGTTCAGGGGTCTGTAGAATTCTCTTGTGCAATAGAATCTATAAGGGCTTTTGTTTCTTTATCATGCTTTTGGCATTCAGTTTCCTTCTTATGTTATAGCATCCTGTTATTTGCAAGGACTGTGAGTTGTTTAGGCATTCCAGGTGGCTTTGTCAGCTCCCCCCTTCCATCTCCTTTCTTTTTGCTCTTTAAATCCTAATCTTAATTTCTAACTTTTAATTCCCTTAGCTCAGCCTCTGGGGCTCTGGGGCCACTACAGAGAATTCTCAAGCTCATTGTCATACCAGAATTGGGTAAAAAATGGCTAAAACCAGGCCCGGGTAAAACCAGGGCCGGGCAAAGCTGGGACTNCGGGAGAGCAGCGGCGGCGGCGGCGGTGCCCGGGTGGGGCTGTGCCTGCTGTGCGGGCTGCCCGCGGCCGGCAAGTCCACCCTGGCCCGCGCCCTGCGCCGCCGGTTGCCGCAGAGCCCGGGCTGGGCCTGCGCGCTGCTCGCCTACGACGAGCTCATCCCGCCGGAGGCCTTCCGCCCGCGCGCGCCGGGGGCGGGCCCGCACGAGCCGGCCCCATTGGTCAGTGCGGCCGCGTGCGTGTTGCGTCACTTGTTGCCAGGCAACGGGACGCGGCCGGGGCCGGGGCCGGGTCCCCTCATGGCGGGGCCCGCGCGGGCGGGAGCGCTCGGCAGCGGCGGGGCGGGGCCGGGATCTCTCGCCTTTCTCTCTCTCCGCAGCTGCCCGGCTGGAAGCGGAGCCGCCGCGAGCTGCTGCAGTGCCTGGAGGGGTTGCTGCTGGCGCTGCTCACCGGGGCGCCGCTGCCCGGCCCCTCGCAGCCGGGCTGGCAGCGCTTCCTGGGCTGTTGCCGCCGGGAGCGGCTGCTGCCTGCAGCTGAGGGGGATGGCGGGACCCCCTCCCGGCCGCTCCTGCTGCTGCTGGATGACAACTTCTATTACCAGAGCATGCGCTACGAGGTGTACCAGCTGGCCCGCAAATGTAATTGTTCTTTGATTTTCGGCATGAGGATGTCAGTAGGAAATTCGGTGCGCTTCGGCCGCTTTCTTTCAAGTGCTGTCTTGGAGCGTTCCTTATTGTGATTGCTGGATACCTGTAATTGAGTAGCAATCAATGTAACTTTGTTACTGTCTTGTTATAAATTGGTAGATCATGTAAACGCCTTCCCAGAGCAGCCTTAAAGCCCTTCCAGTAGATAAGGAGGCTCCCAGAGAGCTGGAGAGGGACTATGGACGAGGCCAGGGGAATGGCTTCCCACTGACAGGGAAGGGTTAGAGGGGATATTGAGAAGGAATTGTTCCCTGTGAGGGTGGGCAGGCCCTGGCACAGGTGCCCAGAGCAGCTGTGGCTGCCCCTGGATCCCTGGCAGTGCCCAAGGCCAGGTTGGACAGGGTTTGGAGCAGCTGGGACAGTGGGAGGTGTCCCTGCCATGTCAGGGGTGGTACTGGGTGGGCTTTAAGGTCTTTCCAACCCAAACTATTCCATGGTTCTGTATGTTGGTCTCAGACATGATTTGTGCAGCCTTGAATGTAAAATGATGTTCCCTGTCTGGATTTGTTTTCAGGCTCAGAACCAGTGCAGGAGCTCTTCATTCATGTAGAGCATTTCTCCTGCATGTTGCTCTCAGAAATTGTTACTTGAACTGTTCAAAGATAAAATTGTCTGGTTCTATTCTTTTTAGATTCCTTGGGCTTCTGCCAGTTATTTTTGGAGTGTCCAGTGGAATGCTGCCTGCAGAGGAATCGCCTCAGAAGTGATCCTGTGCCTGAGCAGACAATACAGCTAATGGCAAGGAAAATAGAAATGCCAGATCTCAGAAAAAATGCTTGGGAGCAACACAGCCTCATTCTGAGCAGTTCTGATTGCATCTCAGAGGATGAGTATGTTACTGCATTGATCACAGAGTTTTCCACAAGTGCTACTTTCAGAAGAAAGCTTCTTGTTGTATCTACACAATGTGTAAAAAATATTCCCAGTGGTGATTTTTGGAAGCCAGGCAGTTACACAGAATCCAGGCTTTTTGGGAGCTCCCAGCCACCATCTTCTGCAGAGTTAACCTCAAAACTCACAGCATTCCTACCCTGCCACTGAAAATCTGTATAAATTGTCTGAAACTCTAAGGCTGGAAATAATTTGAGTTGTAATTGTTTTTTCATTTCAGATAATTTCACTGATTGCCTTAAAGATTTAACTGAAAACTTACCTTTTTTTTTTCTGTGGCATCATTAGAAAAGAAAAAAGTTTATTTGTTTGACTGCTATGTTTTACTGTGTTTGTTTTCTTAGTGAGCAGATCTTGAATTTGCTGACCACTGCTTTGGAAAATCCAGAGAGGCCAAATGAGGAGGACACAGAGCAAAAGGTAGCACTGCTGGGCTTTGGGGCAGCTCTGGGTGCTGCCTGAGGTGCTGCTAATGTGTTGTTTTCAAAGAGCACTTCAAAAGTCAAGTAAATTCCAAATGTTTGCTTGTTTTCTTCCTTTGTGGTGGCCCTGGGCAGGAGGCAGCTCGAGCCGTGTGTGCAGCCAGTGCTGTCCATCAGGCTGACCAGGCGTGCAGGAGAGCCATCTCCCAGGCAATGCAGGATGCCAAAGGTACCTCCTCCAGCTGTGCCAGCTGTGCCAGGTGCCAGCTGGCCATGGAAAACTGTCCCTGAAATCCCCTGGGGCTAAACTGCTCAGGAATCCTATCCCCGTTGCCTGAGGCAATGCCTTCACAGCTCTGGTCAGTGTTATTTGGAGAAGTTTGTAGGTTTTAAAACCAGTATAGTATTTATTAACTGTATTAAATACAGCTTTGATAAATCCATCTAGTACAGAGCAGCATTCTAGAGGATTTTAATACTGTTTTGGGACACATGTCAGTAAGGACAGGGGCCTTGCAGTCTGCACTGGTTTGTTCCTAGGATTTATATGAGGAGTAACTCAGTGTCCTTAAGTGAAAGCTCAGCTCTGTGCCTGTGCTCAGGCTTCTCAGCTCTGTGCCTGTGCTCAGGCTTCTCTCTGTGACCAGGGACAGGAGGGAATGGCTGGAGCTGTGCCAGGGCAGGTTTAGGCTGGAGATCAGGAAAGGTTCTGCCCAGAGGGTGCTGGCACTGCCCAGGGAATGGGCACAGCCTCAAGACTGCCAGAGCTCCAGGAGTTTGGACGTTCCCAGGGATGCCAGGGTGGGATTGTTGGGGGGTCTGGGCAGGAACAGGAGCTGTATGATCTTTGTGGGTCCCTTCCAGCTCAGGATATTCTGTGGTTCTGTGATTTTTTTTCTATAAGCATGAAGTTAAAAGTTCAGCTTCAATTTTCTTTTAGGTAAAAACGTTCTCCCAAGTGAGATGAAGAGCCTGGCAGAAGAACTCAACAAACTGAAAGCAGAATTTTTGGAAGACTTGAGGCAAGGAAAGACTTGGAAAACCCACAATTGTGACCCTGCTACAAGTGCTATTTCTTCATTCCAACATGAGGCAACCAATGTAGTAAATAAATACATTTTAAAATAATGACCTAGAGAATGCTGGGAGTCCAAAGTGTTTCAGATGCAGTACTGAGCACTGCTGCTGAGAGATCTGAGGTGCAGCTCCCTTCTCTGGAGCCCCTGTGCCTCCTTTCCCCATGATATGGAAGAGAAACAATTTAATCTAGCCTAACAAAGCTGACCCTGGCTGTGGAGATCAAGCCAAGAGCAAACAATCCTGATTTAAATTTCATGGAATCAGAGTTAACCCAGGAGGAGCACTTGGGAAATCACCAGCTCCAGCCATGGAAGGATATGCAATTAGGAATTGACATGAGACCTAATTAGAAAGTGTTATTTTATTCATATTTTACAAAAGCAAAGCTTCACACCATGAACTACACAAGATAGAGTTATTTCAGAATTAACCTTGTCATCTCAAAAACGTTCACTAACATTAAATTTTATTTTACAACTCTAACAGGTTTCATCTTTGCATAAAATCTGCTCTTTACACTGAAATACGTATTATTAACAAGGTAGATATTTAGAAGCACATACACAAAGATTGCTCAATGAAAAATGCTTTAGCAGGAGAGAGATTTCCTGCAGCAGAACATCCATTTGCTGTAGATTTTAAAAGAAGCTTAAAATTGGTAGAAAACTTGCCAGTGAAGACTTCTAAATTACATTCCCTTGGTCAAAAAGAAACAAAAAGCAAACCCCAAAATGTTCTGGAACAAAACAGTGACAGATTATTTGGCTTGAAAACACTGCTGGAAAGTGCCTTCCAGCACTGAGTTTTATATTAAAATGCCAATCAACATTTTATGTCTAAATCCTCTTCATCTAAACAGGTGTCTGTGAAAAAACAACTGTTTTTCCTATTGCCTCCTTCACAGTTGAAGTATCAACTGAGATAATGAAGATGTTCAAATATTTGAATCTTCCTTGGAATATTCAGTCTCAAAACAGTAAATGTGTATTAGGAGTGCTATAAATAGTGCATGTTAGAAATGTCCACAAAGCTATAAAATAAACTGTGACAATAAAAACAAAACCCCCCCAAATTTCATGTTTTGTAAGTACAGAACTGAAGAGAACCGAGCTATGGAAAAATTCATCTCCTCCTCAGACTTCCATTGTAACAGTTAAAGGCTAATCACCCATTACCTTTTAATATAAGGATTTGGGTAAAAAAAAAAATAATGAGTGCAATATAGCACATGGAGGACTCAACAAGAAAAGTTTTTTTAAGTAAGAACTCAATCCCAGAGTCCTGGACCAGTCTCCCTCACCGACTCTGGGTAAGGCAAGCTCGTGCAAGGGATCATACTGGGAAAGAATTTGCCAGTACCAACTGTGCTCTTTAAATCAGAGTCAATGGTACGGATAAATGATGAAAACTAGGAAATGCACCTTCCAAACTCCTCAGCTGACTGAAGGGGACAAGGATGTCAGGGCATTGTTTGGCACAACTGAGCACAGTGTGACCATGGAACACGAACAGTCCTGCTCCTGGGAAGGACCTGGATGCACCCCAGGGATCTGGGTGTGCAGCCAAGGGATGAGCACCCCAAGAACCTCCCTGCAACGAGGAGTTTGCCCAAGGAAACAGAGAAAAGAGTTTTTTCATTCTTCAACCATTCATAGATGTCCCAAATAATCCTTCCCTCAGTTACTCCAGAGCAGAACCGAGGCTATCCAGGCAGCAGCAGGAAAATCCTTCAAACGATGATTTTCAGGGATTGGGGAGAGATTTTCTTCCTACTGAGGTGTGTTATTAAGAACATGCATTCCCCACAACAGGATCCCCTCCTAACAAGGGCCCCTTTCCCATGAGATCCTGCAGGCTTCCTCTTGTTCCCAACTCCTCCATCAGTGACCCATCCTTAGTTTTGTTCTAGGCCATCGTGGTTCAGGAGTCATTTTTCTGAACCACCAAATCATGAGACCAAGAAAAGTCTCTAACAATGTTCACACTGATAAGAGAAACCCCAGTGGGTCAGAAACCATATCTGTGCATGTGGAAATTACTCTCCCTATGATATCAGGAAGGGAAAACCCACAAACCAAGGAGAACTGGGCTGTACCACCATCCCACAAGTGTCCTTGGAAATGGCAGAGCTTAGGGACAGCAGATTGCAAACCTATCAAAAATGCAAGGAAAACCATTCCCATAAATTACCAATTGTAAAGTCTTCAAGAGGAATGTCTCTTATCCTAACGCTGTGTTTGAGCCAAATTTAAATTGTTGAATTGTTCAATGTGTGATCCAAAGAGAGCCACCATTTCTGCCCTCTTTGACTGGAAAATTTGATTCCAAAATCTGTTCAGGAGTAGTAACTTCTAACTGGATTCCAGTTCAATCAGCTTTTACTCCTTAAAATAAAGGATGTTTACACACAAAGACTTGCAGAGTTTCACTTACAAAATAAATCTCGAAAGTATAAAGCAAGAATGAAATACTGTGGAATTACAGAGTGTCCTGATGAAAAATGGGAATTACATTCTGTCTTAAAAATCCAGCAAAACTAATTCTGAACCAGGCCTGAAAAAAAAACAATTTTTAGGAGTGACAGTGTAATTGTTCATCTTCACTACACTGGAACCACTCCAGTGGCAGATTTCTGACCTCACTACAGGGCTGCACAGCCAAGAACCCAATTCCTCAAGCACAGAAATTCAACAGCAAGTCAGTCAGGTAGACAGAAACATGTCTGGTATCCAAATTTCTATTTAATTCAAGTCAAAGTTACTTCTACAGCTAAGATTCTTACACAAGTGGTTTTCCTGCAGTGATCTCACCCTGATCACTCTAAGTTTTTCCATTGGTTTCAGGCAGTTTTAGCCCCCATAACAATATAAATTTGAAGAAACCAAACATTTGCTATTCAGTTTCCAACCTCTGACTTGTGGAACATTAATAAAATCTCCTCGCTTTTAACAAAACATGGTTTGCTGATAGGAAAAGGGGAACACGTAAGGGAAGCTTTAATTTGTGTCAAGTAGGACAAACCAAGGTAAAAGTGCATGTCTAAATATGGGAAAATAACAGTTCTTCCTTTATTTTTAATGTCTCAAATTCTTATCTAGCACATAAAGTTATTATTAATTTTAATTAGATGTTTTATTCATGTTTATGTTAAAGTGCCTGTCCTTTAGCCTGAGGGCTTCTAAAGATGAGTGTACACTACAAAACAAAATAAACAACTTCAGTTACCATTTGCCACCTACAATTCCTAAAAACAACTTCCGTGTAGTCAGACAGTTTTCCTTTGCATCCTACATGGAGCCCAGAAAAAGCCAGAGGTCCTTCCCCTTATTCCCAGCACACCCAAAGGACATCAAACCTGGGAGAGGGGACACACCAGGCCTCCAGGGGAGCTGAAATTCACAATAAACTGGATTATACAACTCTGAAAAATACAGGCAAACTCTCAGTTGTAGCCTGGCCCAACATAAAACCCGAACAAAGGAGCTTGAATTTGTAAACTTTTTGTTTGTTTCTATCAGAACTTCTATCAGCAGGACAGAAGTCTAATTGTGCAAATTTTAAATATCTGTACAACTCAGTTTAAGGCAGCTAGAAATCTCACAGAATATATATTAGTTCTACAGGCTCTTCATTATGTCTCTGAAAAACAATGACATGTAAAATTTTGTAGAGTGTAAGTAAAATAAGGTACCTTTTTTGTTTCTTTAACTCATGAATGACAGGCTTTTAGCTCTTTCTTTTTCCTACCACAGTTTAATTGACAATAACCTGTTATCTTCTAGTTTTGTGCTAATAGTTAAATTAGTGTTTAAGTTCTAGCATGAAGAGTTGAGACTATACTAAACAAAAACTCATTATTAGCCTTCATCAGATTAAAGCAACTTTTATATTAAATTGAATTTGTATGAGAAAATTGCTTCTGTTTGTTTGAGTAGCCAGCTTTTTAAGGATTTCTATAAAGTCACAGAATGGTTGAGGTTGGAAGAGACCTTAAAGGAGGGGCACCTTCCCCTATCCCAGGGTGCTCCAAGCCTGTCCAACCTGGCTCCTGCCCTCTGTCACCATGAAACCATTCCTGCTTGTCCTGTCTCTACACGATGTGTCACCGCACTGACCTTTCATCTTTTATGGATAATACATCTTGCTTTGCCTACTAAACAATCTGGGAATTACATCCTATGGTTCAGGACACACACTCTGCTTCTCCACTTGCAGAATGTTTATTGGGATTAAGTGCAAGCAACTTAAATTCAGCAACCACAGCATGTAAATGCATTCCAACCCTTACAGCACTCATGGCTTTTTTTGAAAGGCTACATACAAAACAGCAACTGAATCTGATACAAAATTTCCCCGGCAAGTTTTACAAGAACACGGAACTCAATTCGCCTCCTTTGTCAAATTGATTATTGTGAAGATTCCTTATGGGAATGTGCAAGCTTTCCATCAGCAAGTATGAAAAATAGACTGTAATATGTTAAAAAACTAAACGAAAGCACGTTCTCAGTCAGTGTTGATTATGTTGGCCTCTCGCGAAGTGGCAAGCGAAGTCGTACTTGTTTTTACACTTACACCCACAGATGTTACACTGGAAAGGGTTTTCAAAGCCGTGGCAGCCCATGTGGATGGTGTAGAGGATGTTGTCCGCAAAGTACATGTCACAGTGTGGGCAGTGGTGCAGGAGCTGGGGGTCCTGCACGGGCAGGGTGGGGGCTGGCGTGCTGGGCTGGCTGTTGCTGATGCTGGGCGTGCTGGTGTGGGCGCTGCGCTCGCTGCTGGGCCCTGCCACGGGGCTGTAGTTCCTCTGGTTGTGGCCGGGCCGCGAGTCGGGGCTGGTTGGAGAGGAATTCTGAGGAATACTCGCTGACACGGCTGAAACCACCGCAGGTGCAGCAGGCTGCTGTATCATGAAAGGCTTTTCGTCTTGACAGGAAACGACGTCGGGAGAGGCCGGATTTTGGTTTTCAGGCGGCAAGCTGGACAACTGTCCTGCTAAGGTGGAGAGCTGGTTTAAAGGGTTATCCACCATGAGGTCCTGGGGATCTCTGGGCAAGCCTCCGCTCGGGGTCGTTTTTGCCATGCTCTCGTACGCCTCAGTCTGGATATTGGGGATCTCGTGGGTGAAATCGTTAAGGTAGTCCGGCTTCTGCACCACCATGGAAGGCGGACTCAGATTAATTAACGCCCTTCTGCTGTACCCCAAATTGCTGGTCTTCTTCTGCAGAACCCCCCACATCTTCTTGCTGCTCAGGGAAGACCTGGTGCCCTTGATGGGCACCATCTTGTGCTTGCGCCGGCGGTGGTGGGACAGGTTGCTGCGGTCGCTGCAGCGGAAGGAGCACAGCTCGCACTTGTAGGGCTTCTCCCCGGTGTGGGACCTCATGTGAGCCTCCAGGTGACGCTCGTAGGCCGAGGCAAAGGGACACAGGTGGCACCTGTGTGGCTTCTCCCCTGGAAAACCAGAACAGATTAGCCCACAGCACCTGGCAGCACCGGGAGAAGGCTTTGTGTGGAGAACAGAGATCACTGTGAGCCGCTCACCAAACTTCAGTCACCGCCAGCCTCAAGCTCAGCTGGGGATCCTGAGACAGTGGAGAACACTGAACCAGCTCTGCCTCACCCAGAGATCATCAACACATGGAAAAATCTTGAGTGGAATCAGCAAAACACACAACCTGCCTGGGAGCTGCAGCAACAACTCCGAGGACTGAACATGGTGATTTGTGTGTGCCCTTAACTGGATCCAACCTCTCCCTCAGCCTGGAGCTCATGGGGCACAAAGGAATGGCCCCACCACCAAAATGTGACTGTTCTGCTTAAACACTGAGGCAGGGCATCCTTCTGGCACCTTCCAAACACCCTTACCCCTAAATATCCTGGAACTACCACCTGAATAACCCAGGCACACAGGCAGAATTGAGCTCTGAAAAAATATCCCGTGGCCAGAGTTACAACAGGAAACAAAAGCCAGGTATTCTCTGGAGAGCTGTGTGCTCCTGCAGATGAAAGATGGGATGATGATCAGGAACACCATCATCTCCTTTGCACATGCAGAACTTTGCTCTTCCATTAAATGAAATTTATAGATATTCACATTAACTTTTTAAAAACTTTGTAACATAATAACAGGCCAACACATTTGTAACACAGCGCTTTAGGACTTCTGATTTTCCCTTGCTAGACTGATCTTCTAGGAGTTATAGATCTGCAATGTCAGAAGTGCCTAAAGGATCTGATGTGTGTTCAGGTGCTGACATAAAAGATCATCTTACTCTTCCTATCTAGAGTGCCAGCTCAATTTGTAAATCCCTGTCATGTGAGTGATGAGCATTCCACAGTTTGGAATCACAGTCTGGGACCAAATAGATTTCTTTTATTCCCCCTACATCACTGGCTCTCCAAGAGGAAAGAAATCAATTTCTGTGCTACCTCTAAGTACCTTGTTTCACCAAGTAAAACCATGACTTCTCCATGAGCATCTCTCTGTACTCATATATATACACACAAGGATGGGCAAAGATCTGGAGACTTGGTAAAATGGTATAAGATTGACAAACTCCTTGCATTCACACAGAATCTGCCAATCTGATTTCATTCTAAACTGGTTACACAAAGATAAAAGTTTTGCATCACAACACAGCTGGTGAACTACTCATTATCTGCTGTCAGACTCAGCATGAAGCCAATCCTGCACTAGGCTGCACTTGATAATAATAATGATAATAATGGTTGCATGATCATGCCTGGGTCACAGCTCCTTTGGCAGATGTCCAGGATGCTGTACCTGTTTGTTTACACTGCTCTGAGGCTGTGAGTCAGCTGCCACCTCCCAGTTTTAATGCTGACTCATCTGAGCCTTCACAGCACAAGCAATCCATCTCCTGGCCCTCTGCCAGCCTTCAAAACACTCAGGCCTTGGATTTTCTTCCCTTGAGTGAAAAAAACAAACCAAACCAAAATATCTTTTTTTGTTCTGGAAGACACAAGAGAAGAATCTATCATATCTTCAGAATGTGAACTTCAGAACTCTTTGACTTCTGGTTGGTTGCCATTTCCTACTCCATTATGCAGGGCCAGTGCAAGGAGCCCCAAAAATCCACCCTTCCCCAAAATCCACCCAGGGAGCTCCTGTGTGGAAGGAATGGCTCCCAGCAAAGTGAGACTCTGACCAACAGTACCTGAGGAGAGCTACAATTACATCCCAGTCCCAAAATGTCACCTACCCAAGACCACTGAGAAGAGACACTTGGAAGTTTTGGGGCAGTCCACACCAGACTGGAAACCTGTAAAAACTTCCACTCTCTGCAGGACACAATTTTTTTCTGCTCTGCTTAATGCTCTGAAGTCCTCTGTATTGGTGTGATACACTTGACAAGCTCCACATGCACCTTTTTTTGTTTTGTTTTCTCTCATTTGCCATGAAGCTGGAGGTTTCAGAACAGTTTGGGATATTCTAACCTTCCTGAGAGTTCTGCTTTTCAGGTTTATACAGCCAACAGTGGCAAATATTCCTCAACAAGCCACAGTTGATAATTTTTCTGTTCACTACTGGTATCAGTCACTTATTTGATGGTATATCCTCACATTTGAATATTCTACCAACAACTTTATTTTTATTACTACGTTTCGTACTTCCACATCTAGAATGCTGTGCAGAACAGGAATATTTTCATGGCTAAACAACAGAGGGAGAAAAGGCCCTATAAATCTCTGTGTAGGAACATGTACATTTATCACTTTTCTCATCAGCACAGAAAACTAAGATATTTTTAGGGCACTTCAATTTACATTGAAGCTTTACAATTACTTATAATAGTAAATGTCAGTAGGAATTTGCACCATTTAAAGCAGTACACGGCACACCTTTACAAAAACAGACTATAAAACCTCCCCAATATTCAGTTATTGTTAAGAACTCTCACAATGCTTCAATTCTCCAACTCCTGCCATGCAAATCCCAAAGCTGAGCAGCCAGCCCAGGGGCTCCCAGGCAAGCAGAGCAGAGCAGAGCAGAGCAGAGCCTCCCTCACCTGTGTGGATCCTGATGTGCTCGATGAGCCGTGCTGTTCCCTTGCTGGCATAGTTGCAGTAGCGACACTTTAACTTTCCATCAAAAGTCCTTTCAAACCCATCCACCAACATTCCTGAGTTTTCATCCAGCGAAACTTCAACAGAAGGATGATCCAGACCATTCTGATCACCTTCTGTCGGAGCTGTGAACAAGGCAGCACAGATTTTGATCAACAATCCGTGGGACAGCGCTGTGAGCAAATGCCAAACAGCTTTTGCTCCTCTCTGCCCTTGGTATTTAAATATGGAGAATTATTAAAACAAAGGTACACACACATGCTCTGTGACATGAAAATGACTAACAGCAATGCTTTCATACAGCTCCAGCATTACCTGGACTGTGAACACTGGAGTCACTCTCCAAAAAATCAGATTTATGGTACTGGAATCAGCTCACCTCCCTGGAGAGTCTCTACTTCCTTGTCACCAGTGACTGATCCAGAAATCATATTGACATGGTGAGTCTGCTGGGTCAGGTATTCCTGAAAATCTTTCACAAAATCCAATGGTTCTGCCTTCTTTTCCCCCATATTGACTCTTTCATTTACAACCTCTCGTGCCTGGAAGGGAAGATGTTTTCAGAACATAAGTGTCACTGAATTTGGCTGCATTCATAAAAATAAGTTCAAGTCTTGGGTTGGATTTTTTTAAGTGAAGAGTTGCTTTTATCACACAACATGAGGAAAAGAACAAATGGACAACCACAAGAATATTGTTTTTTGAATTTTTAACTAATTTAAAATCACCAAATACAATTTGTGGGGAAATCACTTTCAGCAATGGGTAAATGACATAATAACAAAACAGTAAATAAAATTAAAAAAAAAAAACAACAAAACACATCATACTAAAAATCAACCTGCCTGTTTAAAAAAAATGGATCATACCTGAATTTCAGTTCCCTGCTAAGTAGCAAACATGCTCCAAAATGTACCCCAACACATTAGATAAAAAGCAGAGCACAGCTTCTCCACTTTCCCTAGAAGGAATGAAAAGGAAATGTGAGTCCACTCCTCTCTCCAACCCCCATGAGTTACAAGAAAGAAATCTGAAAAATATTTGTGTTTGAAAGACAGTGCTCGAACACTCTGCTGCTCTAAATTTTATTAAACAATCAAAGTAAAAGTTTTTGAAAGAATGCATCCTCTGCTTCCTGGATGTCACCTGAAGGACACTTCTGACTCACTGACAGTTTTCCAATAAAATCTCCTCAAAAAAAAACCCCAGATTTGGGTCAGTCAATTATGGGAATAGCAATGCTGGGAAACAACTGAATGCTGGGGATTAGCAAAGCTGGAAAGGAGCCTTAGCTCACAGTTCTCCCAATTTTTTATTTTCCCCTATCCTGACTAAAAGTCTTAATCCAGTCCATTATTTTGCACTAAAATGTTTAAAATATTCCCCAGAAATCAGTGGTCAGGCTTGTTTTGGCAAGTGTAAATAACAAACATCTATAAAGTCTCAACTCACAAAGAATTTGGGAAGACAGAGCTTGGGATATATTTATAAGAAGAAGAACCTCTGTCACATTATTTCTGCAGATTATAATCAGAAATAATTTACAATGCTACCATTTCAATAAGAATATTCTTTATTTTTAACAGGTATTTAGGTGACCTTCAGAAACTCAAGTTCTGAGCTCTAGACCACATTTAAACATCTTCTCCTGTGTATCCAATGCTACTTACAGATGTTTGCTGAATTTTGACATCCATGAGGATGTTCTTTCACATCTTACCTGAGTGTGCTCAACTCCCAGCACTCATTATCACCATTAAATTAATTTGGAACACATCTTTATGTATTTATCTACCTACCCTCTTCAGGTGTCACCAGCTTCCTGCAGGCTTAAGTTAATTTGTGTTCCATTTGTTGCTGTCTTCTGCAATAAAACAAAGACATCAAGACATCAATGATCATATGAAAGATATCTCTAATATTAAAGATATGAAGAGAAAAAACAGGACAATGTAACAGAGTCCTGACCAGGCCAACTTTCCATGAATTATAATAAGAAATAACAATTTTAAATGTAACCATTTAAAACAACATTAAAGGTTTGTGTTATCAGAGGAGAATCTCTGTGTACCGTTGGGTAAGGCACTAAAACTTATTTCAGTGAACCATGGAATGGTTTGGGTTGGAAGGGACCTTAAATCCCACCCAGTGCCACCCCTGCCATGGCAGGGACACCTTCCACTGTCCCAGGTGCTCCAAACCCTGTCCAGCCTGGCCTTGGGCACTGCCAGGGATCCAGGGGCAGCCACAGCTGCTCTGGGCACCCTGTGCCAGGGCCTGCCACCCTCACAGGGAGGAATTCCTGCCCAAAATCCCATCCAGCCCTGCCCTCTGGGAGCTTGAAGCCATCCCACCTTTTCCTGTCACTCCAGGCTCTTGTAAATAGTCTCTCCCCATCTTTCTTTTGTGTCCTTTCATGTACTGAAGGCCACAATCAGGTCACCTCAAAGCCTTCTCTGCTCCAGGCTGAACAGCCCCAATTCTCTCAGCCTTACTTGATTGCACTAATATCTTTCAGAAAGCATTTAATTTTGAAAGAAAATGACACAAAATTTCATAAACAGGTTAGGGACCAACTGCACAAAACCTCCTTTCTCTACCTCATTAATTTATCACGAGAACACTCATCCTTTTCTTCACATCGGTGAAGGGAAGCCACCACAATTTAAACACGACCCATGTGTGCACTCCAACACTTCTGTGATTTTATGTGGTATTTTAGAGTCACACCGCCAGCAGCTCTCCCTCTCAGGGGAGATCTGCTCCAGGCTGATCCTCGCCGTGTCACTCCTCGCCAAATGCAGCCCCAGTTAACAGAAACTGAGCGGCCCAGCTCGTGTTTCACACGCCAGGGATGGGCCGATCACAGCGGCTGTTACCCGAGCTCTGCTGACACGACCACACCTCCTCCGGCTCCTCACAGCCAGGAGCAGAGCTCTGGTTACTCATTTCCTACCCACGTACAGCTGCTGGACCGAGCAGTGGTCACAGCACTGAGCTGAGCTCAGCCTGCTGTCAAAGAATGTGCCAGGATGAAATATTCTGCCTAAATCATGAGTACACCCAGCAGGTTCACACACACAGAGTCAGAACTAATTCTGCAGTAATTATAAGGGAATAAAATATCTGAGGACACGAATGCAGTAAGAGAATACAATTACTGTGAGCATCTGTATGCATCCCAACTTCTTCTAAGGAACCCAGGGGAAAAAAGGGGGGGTGTTCTCTGTTCCAGCAGGAAGGATTCCAAACTCCATCCAAGCCCTTCCCGGTGCTCCTGAAGGAGTTCTGCCCGCGGCAAGGGGGAGGAAGCACAGCGCCGGCGGAGCCGTGACCCGTCCCCAGCCCCGAAGAGCCCCGGGGGATCCCGCGCCAGCGGGGACAGCGACACGGCCACGGGAAACCTCCCTGAAACCCGCGTGTCCCGGGCTGGCTCCTCGGGACAAGAGAGAATTCCTGCAGAGAATCCAGGGATGGGCTGCAAAGATGCTGACGGGACTGGAACACCTCCGTGCCCAGGAAAGGCTGAGGGAGCCGGGGCTGCTCAGCCTGGAGAGGAGCCCGGCTGAGAGCCCTGGGTGCCCCTGGATGTCTCTGGGTGCAGGGAGGGCTCCGAGCAGGGCCCAGGTTCTGCTCCAGGCCCAGCAACGGCACCAGAGCAAAGGGGCAGGGAGCGATGCACAGCAAGTTCCACCTGAACGTGAGGAAGAACTTCTTTACTGCGAGGGTGACGGCGCTGGAACAGAGTGCCTAGAGAGGATGTGGAGTGTCCCTCACCGCGGATATCCCAGAACCTGAGCCGTGTGTCCTGGGACGGCACTGCCTGAGCAGGGAGGTGGGACCGCATTGATTCCTCCCAACCTCAGCCACTCCGTGACTCTGTGCTTACAGAGATTCTGGGATTTCAGCAATTCTGATTCCGTAATTCCCGTGTTTCCTAGGATTTCTGTGTCCCCCGGCCTCACACCAAGGCAGCAGCCTCGGGGCCGCGCCGCTGACCCGGCCTCGCTCCCGGCGGGGCGGCGCGGCCCTCTCCCCGAGCGCTGCCCCCTGCCCCCGCCGCCCGGCTCCGGCACGGCACAGGGAGGCCCCGGAAGGAGAAGGAGGGAGGGAAAGAGAGAGGGAAAAGGACTGAAGGGCAGAAAAGAAGCGGGAAGAGGAGGACGGGCAACACTCACCGCCGCCGCCCCGCGCCGCTCCCGCCTCCCGCCGCCGCCATGTTTGTTGTGCCTCCCCCCCGCCCGGCCCCGCCCACCCCAGT
>VXBU01011457.1:17500-42497 GCA_013400315.1 Bombycilla garrulus | reverse complement strand
CCCGGCCCCGCCCACCGCAGTCTCGCGAGACCCGCGGGAGCGGGGGAGGGGGCGTTGGCTCTGACGTCACGGAGGCGTTGGCTCTGACGTCACGGGGGCGTTGGCCCTGACGTCACGGGGCGGGCGCGAAAATGGCGGCGGCGGCTGCAGGAACTTGGCTGAGGGGCTGCGCCAAGGTGACGCCTCGGGGCGGGACGGGGGCGAGGGGGACGGGGGCGAGGGAAAGCTGCACCGCGGGAAAGCTGCACCGCGACCCGACGGGCTGCTGCAGCCCTCGAGCCCCCTGGGATCCGGGGGTTCTCTGGCTCCGGGGCTGGAGCTGTCAGGCTGCGCGGGCTGCGGGGACAGCTCTGCCAGGAGCGGCGGGTGCTGGGGGAGAGTCCTTTTCTCCTCCTGCTCTGGGAATTCATGTGTGGAGGGGCGGTGTCGGGCAACGCCGTGCTAAGAAAAGTTCTTGTAAGTCCTGTGGAATGGTTGTGAGGAGGCAGCACCGCCCTGGCAGCGTTGAGGTCTCCTTTAGTTTTATATCAAAAGGTTCTGCCCTGAGTGTGCTGGCGCTGCCCGGGCTCCCCGGGGAATGGGCACACAGCCCGAGGCTGCCAGAGCTCCAGGAGTTTGGACACCGCTCCAGGGATGCCAGGAAGGGATTGTTGGGGAGTCTGTGCAGGAACAGGGGCTGGGCTGGATGATCCTGTGCGTCCCTTTCAACTCGGAACATTCTTTGTTTTTCCAAACACGCTTGTGGCACTGGAGCTGTCATCAAGACACGCAGAGCCCCCGTGGTTCTGCCACTCATGTCTTGGCTGTGCACGGTGAAATGTGCTGGCCTGGGTCCTTCCCATGCAGCTCATGGGTGTGTTGTGGCTCTGGAAATAAAGTGCAATAAAGCAAACTAACCCCAGAAATGAAGGCAAGCTTCCCACTGGGAAGCTTCTCTGCTGGGAAATAGGAGCCGTGTGGGAAGCAGCTGGGATGGATACAGGAGTGGCAGTCACCAAGGCAAGCAAAGTGAACTGAGGAAAACATTGCTTTGGGGTTTTTTTCTGTTTATATCTTAATGCTGCTGCCAGGTCCAGCATTAAAATCTTGTTTTAGATTGTAAAACAAACACGAGGAAAGCAGGAGGACTGATCTTTTAAAGAGCTGAGGTGGAGGTAAGAATTGAGATAAACAGAAAAATCAATGTTATCAGCAAGCAATTCTCAAAAGCGTGTGTTTAGTAGGGTAAGCAGTCTGAATCCTGTAGCAGCATAAATCAATACCTGCAGAAGAAGAGCAAGAAAAAAGGCAGGGAAGCAGTATCCAAGGATTTCAATTACACACATACACACTCTTTAAATAACTGCCTGAAATTAGTGATACTACATGGCTCCTAAGAAAAGAGAGGTACACAATAATGTAATGACATGATTATTTATTTAGTTTTTAAATCTAAATGTTGAACTAAAACCTGATTTCCACACTGTGCTGTTATTGCTCTGCACAGCTGTGAGTTGCTGCTCTTTGTGTGGCTGTTGCCAGCATTAATCCCATCCCTTGGGTGCATCTCTTTGATTTTAAAACTTTTCAAGGTGATTTTTTTTAGGAATATTGCTTTCCCCCTGCAGCACCAGTTCAGTCATGTCTCAAAGAAGCACTTAGCAAAGCTTGGTTGGTAAATGTCTGAGCCTGAGATAAATGTCCTCTGCCTTTGTTTCCCTGCCACTGTCACGTGCCTTGGCAGCAGGGAAGGGGATGGGAAGGAGGGAAAGCCTGGGGTGGTTTCAGGTGAGATAATCCCAAATTGCTGTGAGGGTGGGGAAGTCCTGGCACAGCTTGCCCAGAGAATCAGTCTCTAGCCACCCATCCTGGAAATGTCCCAGGCCAGCTTGGACAGGGCTTGGAGCAGCCTGGGACAGTGGAAGGTGTCACAGGGTGGCACTGGATGAGTTTAAGATGTCTTCTAACCCAAACTACTCTATAATTTTATGGTTTATATTCCCAGCGATTCACCTGATTTATGCCACTCTTTTCTTTGAACCTGGAAATGAAGCAGGAGGTGTGTGTGGTTTGTAGCCCAGTCACTGCTCAGGAGGCAGCAGGATGTTGAATAGAAACGTGCATTTGTGTGCTCAGGTTTTTCCTTCTCAGGCCTTGCCAAGGACAGGCTTGCACAGCTGGGGGTTTGCCCACCTGTGTGTCAGGTGAGCCCAGCATAGCTGCATGTTCTGCAAATAATCCTCTCCAGGCTCACTGCTTCCACAACGTGGTTACCTGGGGTTTAATCTCTGCTGAAACAATGTTTTCTTTATTTTGTCAAGACCCACAGTGGCTGCAGTAACTCCATCATCATTTGAAAGTGTTGCAGCTATTGCTGAGCACCCCAATGCATTCATAATTTAGCCCTGCTTACCAGTGGTTGTTTTATGTCACCAGGGGTGTTGAATGTGAATAAACACTGAATGTTCAATACACAATATTCACAGCAATATTTATTTTCTCTATTACCTATCCTGACTGTCTGCTGTTGTTGGGTTTTATTTTATGCACAGCTGTTTGTGCCAAAATCAGAATTTCCTTATCACAGCAGACTTTTTGCTTCTTGTCTCCAAAAGAGTTCATGGATGTGCTTTACATCAGTTCTTCAGCCAGGGAGATGACAAGTGTTGAAAGCCAACATGAAAGAGGGGGAATCATTAGAAGGATCAAAGGGATTTTTACTTCCTGACCCTAGAGTTTCTGCTGGTTTTTTTGAGGAATGCTGCTATCAGAGTGTGCATTGTGGAATGGGGTTCTGTGAGCTGAAGCACTGGATGAGTAGGGCACAGCCAGCCTGTTCCTCCCTCTGGGCTTAAAAATGAGTGCTGCCAAAAATGCGTGTTGGCAGACGTGTTTTCATGTAGTTTATGGCCCAGCTGTGCCTCTCCTGGGGGTTTCTGTCAGCAGCTGTCGTGGTGAGACGTTTGTGTCTCCACACTTTAGACTGACATAGCACAGGTGACAGAAATGTGCAGCAAAGATCAGATCATATCTGTGGACATCAGCCCCAGAGTGGGTTTGGGTGAGAGCAGAGCCATTGTTCTGTCCTGCTCATTTGGAGACACAAACTGTGCTGCTTTTCAGGAATACATTTTAGCTGCTGCTGGCTCGTTGCTTTTTGAGCCAGATCCTTTATGCCAACTTCCTTTAAATTCTAAGAAATTATTCTGTGTTGGGAAAGCATAGTGGCCTTCATACCAAACTTACCTTTCTAAAGCCTGCTGTGAGGTAAAGAAGTCTTTGAACACAAAAGTTTTTAGGTGTCTGAGGGACAAAGCTGCCACATTATCTATGTCCTTAAAATCCCTGTGTGTAGCTTTCTACCAAAAGCCACTGTTCTGTTCATTTTTGTGACTTTTGCCTCACATTTTGAATAATTTTCCCCACAGTAAAATGCTCAGCCTCTGCTCTTTTGGTTGGGTAACCAATGCTTCTTGGAATCATTGTTGTATATTGCGGACAAATGGGGAGCATAGGCATAAATAAATTAGTTTTATAAATAAATAAATCACTTTAAATAGACATAAATCACTTTAGTTTTCTGGGATTTTGACTGTATAGAAATTAACTGTACAGAAGCATTCAAATGCCAGGGCTTTGTCTACAAAATGTGTGTTCATTTTGGAAATCATTGAGTGGTGCATAAGAATTCTGTTTGAATACAGAAATTCACGGTGCAGTTAAAAGTTAGGCCCTTTCACAGCAAAATACCCATAATCCACATGAAGAGCTGTCAGATTGCTTTAGAAACAAGAGTTGCAGGTCCCTAGAAAAGCAGGGAGAAAACTAAAGTCAGTAATTAAAGCTGACAGGCTTGTAAAAGACATTTTATGTGTATTTTATATTTATTCTTATCATATTTGTTAATGAAAATATTAATTCTATTGAAATACACACTCAGTACTCTGAATATTGCAGTAGACTTGCAAGATCATCTGTAAAAATAAATACTAACAGTAGGGTTTATTTGCTGTAAACACTAAAATTGACTTAAAAATGTTTGTGCATACTTTGTGGAATAACCTTGTGTTAATAAACTTCCAGACAGAAAAAAAAATAAAGATATTAAAAGAAAAGTAATTAAAGGATATTTTCTTTTAGGACACAGGGGAGTGGGAGGTTATATTTTCTCAAAAGCTTTCAAGCTGAACATTAGAATTAAGTTACATTTCCTAATTATTTACTGAACGAAAGCACTGGGTAAAGTTATATATTGCTGTCTGCATACAAATCTAACAGTTTGCATGTTCTGTGTTTGTTGCCAGCAGCTGAGAAGACACGTGCCAGCACACCTGGCTCCTTGGAGGGTTTCTCCCTGTGCTTTTAGATCCTCCAAATCAGAGCTCAAGCCAAATTTAGCCACTGATGGACTTGTCTGTGCGCCGCTTCAGACATTCACTGAAGAGGAGGTCATGCTGAAAGACATGGGTAGCTATTATCTCTGTAGTTAAAATTCAGAAGTGTTTAAAGTAGAAGGGATATTTTAGCTTAAAATTTTGTTTCTATTATTTATTTCTAGTCAAATGTTGAGATTTTTTTGGGGGAGTTGTGCTTGGGCTGCTTACTTTTCTGGGAGAATCAGAACACATGCATGACCTGCCAGAAGCACCACATTCCTGTGAAATTGATCCCCAAGGAGACTGCTGGAATATTTACACATTTTCTTTCTTCTCTTCATTACAGTGACCAAATTTGCCCAGGAACGAGTTGCCCCTTTCGTGCAAAAAATGGATGAGAATGCGAAAATGGAAGACTCTGTCGTCCAGGGATTGTTTGAACAAGGGGTCTGCACACTTTTACCTAATCTTTTATTTGGAAAATAAAATCATTTTATGAGTCTCCACGTCTGCCTTGTTCAGATTTTTAGATGAAAAGATTGAGGGATATAATTCAAATGAACTAATGAATCATTAAAAATTTTGGAGTTGTCAATCACGCGACAACTTTCTTTACAGCATTATCACTCCATCTTTTACTGTAATTTTTTTTCCCATCTTCTTCATGCCACATACTTCACCTTATCTTTTAGTTCCTTGTCTTCCCTCCCTCAATTTTTTCTTTTTTTTAGTTGGATAAGCATAATTGGATGCTGGAAAGGCCATGACTCCAAGTGCTGATGGAGAAGAGAATCAGGAATCCTCTGTGCCTTACTGGGCATCTATGAGGATTTACATTGCCAAAATCCTGGAGTTCATTCCTGGATTCAGTTTTAGCCTTTCCAGCTACCAGGACCAACAAATTTATAATTTTGCACCTCTTCCATTTCAGCTGATGAGTATTGAGCTTGGGGAAGAATATGGAGGAACTGGAGCTTCATTTTTTTCAATCATATTGGCAGTGGAAGAATTGGCCAAAGTTGATCCAGCTGTGGCTCTTGTGTGTGAGCTCCAAAACACTCTAACAAATAAATTGTTTACTACCTATGGAACAGAAGAACAAAAGAGAACTTACCTGCCCAGGGTATCTAAAGATACAGTGAGTCAAAATCTTACTTCACTTAACTATTAAAATTTTATTATTGTTTAGTAATGTTAGTGGGATTTTTTTTTCAGTGACTAATGTGTGTCTGCAGCTCTGGAAAATGTATGTGAGCTTTGAAACACTGGTTAGAGCTGAGATGTAGATACATCCTGTCATCAGTAGCTGAGAGGTAAAAGTGGAAAGGCACTTATTAGTTTCATTAAAATTTAATTTACTGTGGAAAAGAACTGTAAAGCAGTTGACTTTGAGAGATGTGTAATTACACAGTGTTTCTATTCTTAATCTCCATGAGCTGAAACTCAGTTACTTTAATGCAATAGGTTAGAGTGTTTGAATTTAATTCATTGTGCTGGCTTATAAGTATATTCCTTGTAGGATTTATTTTTATTTGTGAAAATGAAATTGGCTTTTTCCCTTCCCTTGACAGCTGGGGAGTTTCTGTCTTTCGGAGGCTGGGTCTGGCAGTGATGCTTTTTCCTTGAAGACTCGAGCTGAGAAGAAAGGAGACTACTACATTATCAATGGCTCAAAGATGTGGATCAGCTTAGCAGAAGATGCAGGGGTTTTCTTTGTCATGGCAAATACAGACCCATCCTTAGTGAGTTGCTACAGAATTCTTGCATTTCAGTGACAGCTGCTGATGTATGAAACTGTGGATTTTATCTTAATAATCTGATGTTAGAGGTTAGTACTCTGTGCACCTTTTCCTAGCTGACTGCAAATCTTTAAAAATATTTCCCAACAAAACTTGAGGACTTGGTGAGAAATTTAACAAATTCCTCCAACCAGGGAAAATAAAAATATTAGGATCATGGTTGCTTAGATGAAGAGCACAGCACTGGTGATATTCTGAGTGACAGGACTCACAGGTTTTTTTCCAGTCTTTCTGACTTAGCTGACAAGTTCCTGTTGTTAAAAGGCAAAATGGAAAACTAAAAAGTATTCTAGAGTAAAGTATATCCAGTAAAAAATTACACAACTGAATATGCAAGTGTCAGGTTTGTCCCCAGTCTGGATGTAGGTAGTAGATTTTTAAGGGATATTAGTATGAAAACGAGTTTTTGATTATTTTTAATACCCCCCAGGGATACAGAGGAATTACATGCTTCATAGTGGATCGAAACACAGAGGGGCTTCACGTGGGGAAGAAGGAGGACAAGCTGGGAATCAGAGCATCTTCCACCTGCCCAGTCACATTTGACAACGTCAAGGTATTGTAAGTTCAGCTGTGGAAAGCATCATTTGTGTACAGCTGGAACCTGACTACACATAAAGAAAGAATTTTAACTAAACTCCCTTTTTTTCTTTCCCTTAAACACACTGATTGTTGGGCATAATGTAACATTTTCCTCCCTCAGAAATCTGGAGAGGGATTGGATTTCTTGAATTTTGATGTAGTTTTTCTCAGTCATCAGTGAATCTGGGAATGCTCTAATCAGGTATCCCAGGAATCAAATTGTGGTTTATGTTTTATGTCTTCACTTATGAGGAACAATTGCTAAAACATGTGAACCCTTTTAGTAGTTGCAAAGCAGAATAGAACAGGAATAATGGGGTGGTTTTATTTTTTAGGTTCCTGAGAGCAATATCCTGGGACAAGTTGGACAAGGCTATAAATATGCCATTGGAATGCTCAATACTGGAAGGATAGGGATTGCTGCACAGGTGGGTGATTTGGGTTATGGTGAACACAGCCAGCATATCATTTGTGTTTGGACTGAAATTTGTGGAATATTTAAAGCTGTTTAGAAAATGCTTTATTGAAAGCTCCAGTGCCACTAGATGTCACTATTCCCGTAGCAAAATTACAGCGAGGATGAGAGAACTGCCAGTGGGAAAATTCTGCTGTGGTGACATAAGCAGTAGACTTAAAAAACATTAAATGGCAATTAGCTTGTCTTTGGTCGTTAACTTATTGCTACTGAATTATGTCCACGTTTTTGTCTTCCACTATGAAAATTTATTTTACAAAGAAAACCAACTTTGGAAAATTTAACACACTGAAATGTGTAATATTAATGCTTCCAGCTGGGATTTTATGAGGCTGGCAAATGTAACCTCATGCTAACTGATGTTTTCCCAGAAACTTATTTTTAGAAGTCAACTTATTTTTTAAATAAATGTGATTTTTCTCTAGCAGAACTGTTCCAGTTCATTGTTGTGTTTGAAAATTGCACTTAGGGGGAAATAATTACAGACCTTGGAGTTATTACAAAATATTGTATTTTCTTGTAAAGTCAATTTGGACTTCAGAATGCTGCTGATCTCAGTGGAAAGCAGATTCAGTCCCAGAATAAAATTACTTGTGATAAGTTTTTATATTTTTAATTCACTTTTGAAAGTAATCTTTTCTTTGTTTTCACTTTGTTGTGCAATATTTCTGTACTACCAATTTCCTTTATCTTTTGCCCTGGTTTGCAGACAGACCAGAGGAAATCATCTTCATGAAACTGAGATTTTCCACATGGCAATACACTATGCTGATAATTGGGATGGCTTCTCCATCATTTCTAAAGATTACCTCTGATTAAACTTTGTCTGATATGGCATTTAAAAAGGGCTGTGGGCCCCATTGTTCCCAGAGATATAAATAATATAAAGGTTCTGGCAGTAAAATGCATGGTCTGGATTTCACTCTTAATTACTCCAAGTTACACCTTAATTAAAAGTTAAGGTCAGGTAGTTGTTATATCTTAGTTACTGCTTTCTTGGCACCTTCAAATTAAGAGAAATGGACTTGACAAGCACAGCAGCTCTAAAGCCCTGTGGTATTGAGTTTAGTTTTGCAGTAGTAATCGTTTTCAAAGATAATGAAGATCTTATAAAATATAATTGTGGCTTTGAAAACAGTTTCAGATGGTTTTAGTGCAAGGCAGCTGCCATGTTATTACAGGTGCTGAAGCTGATGTACTTGGTTCTGTAATTTCTATAAGGAGATGACAAATCTGATAATTAGCAGATTAGCAACAGACTGCTTATTTTCTTTTATGTATTTTTTTTTCTGTTGTACATCATTAAAGGTAGTTTTTCTAAGCTGCCTGATGTGACACTTTACTGCTTCTGCCTTTGTGGAAAGACGAAATTGGTCTAAATTCTTCTACAATTGTTGTGCAGAGTTGGAAGACAGTGCAAGAAATGTTCTCTCCTTCTACTTCACTAAGTTTCTAACTCCGGAAATAAATTGCTAGTTCTGGCAATTCAGTCTGGCATCCTCTAGAAAATGAGAAATTATTTTGCTTATGAAAATAGTTTTGATTAATCATTCAGCTTATTTTTCCTTTAATAGGGTAATGTAGATCTATAGATCTTCAGTTTACGGTATTTTCTTGTGCAATTACAAATTTTCAAAAAAAACACTTAGTATTTTTGCAATTACAGTTGACCCATAAGTTTTGTTCAAAACAATGAGTGGTAGTGTTTTCACAAATACTTGCCTGTGGTAAGATATACATTAGGTTTGTTCCTCAAACTTTTCTTTATTATAGCTCACCTCAATTTGCCTGATGCCTGTAAAATTCTGTCCTCTAGGATTCTTTATAGAAATTTTAGCAATATCTAGGTAGGAAGAAAACAACTTTTCACCTGGATATCAACCTGCCTGACTAGAAAATGACTAATTATTATCATCTCCATTAGGTGCATTAAATTAATCAATTTTTTCTGACCATATCTTTATTTTTGCTTACAGATGTTAGGACTGGCCCAGGGCTGTTTTGACCGCACAGTTCCCTACACAAAGGAGAGAGTCCAGTTTGGGAAAAGCGTGTTTGATTTCCAGGTAAGTGTTTCCTCCAAGAAAGAACAGTGACCACAATAAACAGTAAAATTAGTATTATGATTTGCATAATTCATGCTTCACTTCACGTCTTGTCTCTCCTCAGTATTTGAGAAGAATTTAAAAAAAAAAAAAATCCCGAATGAACGTTCATCTGCCACATAAAGCTGTGTGCTTTTGCAAGTGCCACGCAAATAATTTAAAACTTTAAAATATTATTGACATATTCCTTTTGCTTGATAACTTATTGACATTCTTTGAAAATAATGCTCATGGAACTCCCTTCTGATTTTAATATCACACTATACTGAATGTGCTCCAGTTTTTATACCCTTTCATGAGGTGTAGGGGAAGGGCTTTTTCTGGAGACACTAGAAAGGATAAAAAGATGAGGAAAACTGATTGAATTATTAGATTTCCTGTGTTGTACAAAGACATTTAGTTTTCATTATAATATCTATTTCTTACAGCGAAGAAGACTCTTTGTTGCAGAAATGATGTATAGTTTAATAAGGAAGATACATAATTGTAATTACTATAGTAATTTTCTTGTTAAAAGAAACCTACATCTCAGCTGAAGAAAAGGAACATTAGCACTACTCATAATCTATGCAAATTTTAGGAAGCACTCATAGATACCTAGGAAATGATTGGAACTACGTCTTTTGAATGGGAAATGGAATTTATAATTGCCAAATCATTTTGGTATTTTGACCTGCCTATATATTTCTGCAAATCTGAGGGAACGGTGTTAATGTTCTAATAAGATGAAAGATTTCATTGTGTTTTAGACTACTAAATGTTCATTTTCAATGATCATAATATTTGGGTGTTCTTAGATAAACCCATTCTCCTTTAATACCATTCAGATGTGAGCTTCATCACCTCTTGCCTTCCTCTTGAATCCATTCCTCAGTCATGTCCTCTGTGCCTTTTAGCTGCTTCTAAATCTTGTCTTGTGCCTCTGGGACAAGGAAAGGAGTTGTCACCTTGATGGTTCTCCACTTTATTCAAGACATACTTGTTTAAAAGTTCACAAGTTTACAAGTCTTCCTTGGCTAAGTTCATTAGAGAAGCAGACCTGGTTTTGTCTCAGCTCTGACTTCCTCATGTCTTTGTAATCCCGAGGAGGATGTTAAGATTGGGATAAAGTTTTCCTTTATATTACTGGGTTTAAATAGGTTGAAAACCCTCTGTCCAGCCAGTCAGTGCTCCTGAATCCAAGAACAGGAAAGGGGAAAACAGGACTGCAGTTCCTGAAAGCACTTCAGTGGCCCAGGAGTTCTCCCAACCTCTGTGGATGAGCACAGAAGGAACACGGAATAACTTCCCACCTGGATTTCATATTTTTATTTTAGAGTGCAGGTGCATTCCGTGGTGAGCAGAATGGTTGCTGCTGGGGGCTGCAGGGGGGCTGTGGCTCTGTCTGAGTGCTGTGGTGCCGTTGCAGGGCATGCAGCACCAGATTGCCCAGGTGGCCACGCAGCTGGAGGCAGCCAGGCTGCTGACCTACAACGCGGCGCGGCTGGCCGAGGCGGGCAGGCCGGCCATCAAGGAGGCCAGCATGGCCAAGTACTTCCTCCCTCAATTACCTGCAGCTCCCTCACCCCAGGCCTTCATCCCACTGCTGCTAAAATCCCTTCTGTTACCCTGTGTGTGACTCGGAATTCATCTGTCTCTGAAATCCCTGCATGTACTTTTACCTGGGATGTCACAGCCCTGGAGGTGTCCAAGGCCAGGTTGGACGACCTGGGCTAGTGGAAGGTGTCCCTACCCATGGCAGGGGGGGTGGAATGAGATGAGTTTTAAGATCCCCTCCAAGCCAAACCATTCTGTGTTTTTCAGTCCATGCACAGAATCTAAAGTAAGTCACCATATAATATATCATATATAATGTATAATATGCTGCTCATGCCCCTAAATAAATTTTTTAAAACCAGCCAACAACACTAAAAGAGGAAAAGTGAAATACTTTCACTTATCTAGAAAGATTTCATTTTCTTAGAAATTTTACTGTGGCATGAGAAATGGCACTGTAAAGAGTTCATTTGTGACCATTTCAGCTCTGCTGGTCAGATCTGTGAGTCTTAAAATGACTCAAACTGGATGACTTCTCCCTCTTTGCAATTGCTGTCTTTGGCACAGAGCAGCCTAGAAACTACTGCTGTAACAATTAGTGAACTCCTGATGTCCTCTGATTTTTAACTAAAGTGGCTTGCTGAAGATGAATACCAAAATACCCATCCTCCTTCCCTCCTGTTCTAGTCACTGCTTTACTCCCTGTTTTGTTGTTAATTAGGTACAAGGTGTAAGTTTTACCACCACTGAGGCTGAATCCTGTAACTCTGAAACTCTCTTCATAGGTTGCAACACTGACAACCAGTAAATGTATTGAATGGATGGGAGGTGTTGGATTCACCAAAAATTACCCAATAGAAAAGTACTACCGTGACTGCAAGATAGGTGAGTGACACTTTCTTACCAAGTATCTCTTGGAGCTTCAGGAAGCTTGAGGAAGAAGGGCTGGCTTTTTACCTCAGGATATTTTTTTTCATTGAGTCTGTATTGACACAAATTCAAAGGCTCAGATATAAAACTTTAGGTACAAATGTATGTACGTGCAAGGCTAGTTCAAATATTTCATTAGATATCAACAAAATACAGACGCAAACACTGTGTCCCATTCTATTAAGAAAATTTCTGTAAAAATAAAAATGGAAATAGCTTCATTGGCTTTAAGATCTGAATCCATGTGGAGTTTTCTTTTCAAGACTTTCTTGTTTATCAGGATAATCCTCGGACACAAGGATTTGATATTTTAAAAAATATTACCCTTGGGCTTTTATTCTAATAGCATTTGGAACTTCTTCTTTTTTGTTGGCTATTTAAGAATTGCTTTTCAGGAAAATGTCTTTGCATTATGTGGTGCCAGGCAGCAAAGTGCTTTAATTGTTACAGATAATAAAATATGAATGTTTATAATATTATATCAATAATTATGGTTCTGTACTTGCACAGTAAAGCTTCATTTTGTAATTGTAAAGGTTCTAACTGGACTTCAGGATGATATTTTGGTCTCTCTTCATAAATTCACTGTGGGTTTAGAGTCTACTAATTTGTTTTCTTCTGATTTCAGGTACAATATATGAAGGAACTTCAAATATCCAGTTGAGCACAATTGCAAAATTCTTAGCACAGGAGTACTGAAACCATAAGGACTTTCTTGATGCCATATGAAAACTATTTTCCTGAATACTGATTGTGAATTACCCATTTATTTGCAATTACAAAAGGCATTGATGACATCATAAATAAGAATACATCATCACAGTGAAACCACAGGGAAAACCATGAGTTCCCCATTTCAGGAGAGTGAATAATTCATGTGAAATCATGAATTCCACATTCAAATCCAGACTTCTTTATTGCCTGAGAGACTTGCAAGCACTGGATTTCGCTCCCTTAGGTCATCCAGCAGTTCATCTCCACGTGCAGATTTCAAAGTGAAAAGAAGGGAATCCAAATCCCTGGCATTTCTGTTAATCCACCTGGGAGAAGGGAGTCTCCAGAGTGGAGCTGCACTTGGGATGTGCTGCCTGCATTAGCATGGGGTGCAGAGAGAGGGGAGTGCTGCTTTCCTCTCTCCCAGGTGGAGTGATGTCTGTGGAGCTGCTGTAATTGGAGTCATTTTTATAGCAATCCTCAGTGTGTTCTTAAGGATATCTTTGTAATTAAGCCCTTGCAGCCCCAATTTGTACTCCTGAAAGGTGGATAATATCCACCTCCCTTCCCAGCCTTCTCAGCTCTTAAGGGTTTTAATCTAAGAGCCTATTTATAGTTCTCCTTTCATAAAAGGTTGAGTTGAAATCTTTCTGAAATGGGGTTAAAAAAGCTCTAGCAGTTCTGCAAAAGGACAGATACAAGCTGGGTAATGGGAGTGCTGTGATGCTACCTCACGGTGGCCTTTCCACATTCAATGCATTTTACAAACTTTAAAGGGAGGCACTGTTAATTTGCAGCCCAGAATTCCTTGCTCCTGGAAGTTAGTGGTTCTCTAGCACAGTTTTTCCCTTTTTTAAGAGAAAAAAAAAAAGGGCAGAGAGTTGGGAAGTATTTGCTTTTTTTTATTTGTCTCTGTTTACTCTAAAATTAGACATTTTATTTACAGCAGAAACCTCTTCAGCGCTGGAGAGCTAATTAACTAATAATCAAGAGACAGGAAGCTTAATATATGAAAAATCATCCTAATTGCTGTAATTGGCAATCTGTTTCAAGTGTTTTGGGGAGGGAAGGATTGGTTTTCTGGTTTTGGCTGACTTAGAAGAATCTCATTTTTAAAGCTTGCCTTTCACTGATGATTCACACTGAGTGGAGCTTAGAACATTGTGGGCTGAGACTCCCAGAGGATTTCCTAGCAAAACCAGGGCAAGTGACACTTCACAAGTGGGATTTGTAAAACAAGCAGTGCCTTAGACAAAGAAACAAGCAAGGATGAAAAGCACTAATAAAAAGTTCTCTGACTTCAAAGGGAAGTAACTGCTTCAGTGAATTAATCCCTCCACGTACACACTTTGCCTGTTGATGGGCAAGGAATTATTTGGTGATTGTCCTTATGCCAATAAAAAAGCCCCTCCCATATCAGTTGGATCAAGAGCTTTGAGATTTTCAAAAACACAAGAGTAGGAAGGTAGACTAGAGGTTTTCTGAAGTTTTCTTCTAGCAATATTATTATTAATCAATATTAATACATTTCAGATTTGCTTGCAGGCTTTCAGCTGAATTGAAACAGCTGGGGGAATTTAGATCAGAATTAAGACTACAGACAGCACAACATTTAACTACAGTTATTTTGCTCCACACACTCTATCTGTGGACCTGTAACAATCATAAGTACACTGCAAAATGCTTGGTTAATGTTGATTACTGTGCTGGGCTGTGCCAAGGTGAGGCAGCCCTTGGCTGCTGAGGTTTAACCTGCTTTGCTCGTGTGAGTGTTCACACAAAACAGGGTTTGGTTTTTGCTGTGATCTCCTGGTCTGAGACACTCTCAGCTTGGCTTCTGCAGTTTTGTGTGAGACTGAGGACTGGCAATACTTAACTGACTCAATACAGTGCCAGAAGCAAGCCCTTTGTGGAGGAAAGTGCAGAGCTCTTTGAAGGACTGTTAAGGGCTGGATATCCAGGGTTAGGTAAAAAGATTTATTCTTTGTGTAGAACTGTGTCAGGTATCCATTTCAAAAAATAACCAGGAAAAAAAATGAGATTAGTGTGATTCCTCATAGTCTGATATGGGATGCCTGAGTCCAGGAAACAACCTGAAAATCCTCATCACCTATTCAACAATAGCTGATGAGCTTTTTTTTTTCTCAATAAAGCAAGGTCAAGCCTTTAACGAATGTTACAGCTGTAAATATTTCATGTCTTTGTTATGTATGCTGTATTTTGTACACAGTTTTGAAAGAAATAAATCATGTATTGTATTTATATACAAAATTCTGTGGAGGAATATGTGCACAAATCAATTCCAACCCCTGAGTAACTTTTCTTCTTGTTTTTTTTAAGAGAACAGGTACCTGTGTGGAAAGCATTGGCTACTCTGGTCACTGATTCTGGGGAGAGTTAACTGAGAAAGGCACAAAATGGTTTGGCTTGGAGGGAACCTTAAATCCCACACCTTCCACTGTCCCAGGCTGCTCCAAGCCCCTTCCAGCCTGGCATTGTTTCCTCCCCTCAAGGCTGATTCCACTGCTGCTGTGAACTCAGGTGTTTGGTGGGGAATGAGAAGTGCTGTGCTGTTGTCCAGGAGCTCTTTAGAGCTGCCTGTGCTCCCCAGCCCTTGTTCTGGTTTGGGTGGCCGTAAATGGCAATTCTACATTTGGCACTATGGGCTGCAGAGCTGCTGTGGGCAATGCTGGGAGGCTTTCTGAGCTTTTAAGCTGCTTTATCTACTCAATATGTATTTTATTAGTGACTTTTCCCTTTTTATGCCTTTAGTCCATCCAGTCTGTTGTCCAGGAACAGCAGCTTCAGTATCAAATGTTGCAGGTGAGCTTCCCTGGTTGGAAGAAAAGATCTGTATTGAGAATGTGTCAAAAAACACCTGAATTTTATTTTTACTTGATACAATGCTAATCTTGTATATCTTTAATATACAATTCTTTAATAATCTGTCATGTAAAATTGTTACCAGGTCTTGGAGGTTTTGTACCAGGGAGAGTGTCTGTGTCATGTCAGCTTTCTCTAGTTCTGTACTGGTTGGTGATCAAGGCAGATTTCCACAGAAGGGTTTAATCACTACTTGGGAAATACTCAAATACAACATTTTAGATCATGTTTTTCTATGCTGTTGTTCTTTCTTTCCTATTTTCTTTTCCCCATGTAAAGATTGTGTTAGAAAAGGCTTACACGAACTGTGGAGTTATTGTTCTTTGGGAGCCTTTTGCTATGTAAAGACTTTTCTAATTAACATGTTATTGCATTTCCACTTGAAAATCTTTTGGTGAGAGACACATTTCAAGTTCTTCTACCAAGCTAAGCTCGATTGGAAGCCCAGCCTGCTTTGAAAGCAGCTGTCTGACTTCCCTGAGCTGGTACTGGATACACAAAAGCTGAAGAAATGCTTTTCCTCAGCCCCAGAATCTATTCAGGGTAACTAGAAATAACCAGTGTGTTCCCTAATAGCTTGTTTAATGTGCAAAGGAACATGCAGTGTACACTGTAACATTTTTTTCTGGTGAAATATTTAGAACTATAAATCAAAACTATGTGCAGTCTCACTAGACAGTAATAGCATTTTTATATATTTTGTCTTTCAAGATCATTTGGATTTACATCTTTCTGAAACTATTCTCTCTCTCCCCATAACTGTAGAGCTGCCAACACTGGAGGACTTAGACAAACAAACAAAAAAAAAAAATCAAGTTTTTAGTGACTTTTTTAGTGAAGCTAAAGAGGGGCTGTTTGCTGCCTTCAGTCAGGAACATTCAGCGACACCTCAAGCCCTCAGTGGAACCGAATCATTTCCTCATCACCCTTCTCCTCACATTAAATTTGCCACAAGTGTCTTGGATAATTTTGGCCTGAATTGTTTTCAAGGACACCCTCTAAAATTCTTCTGTTCCCTAATTTACGTCCTAAATATGCAAATTAAATGCAAATTTTTCAGTATAAGCAGAGCACATTTAATTTAGTACTGTGTTGCTGAGGTTTTCTGCTTTTGTTTAGATCATACCCAAAGACATGATAATTACATGTTTGACATTAGCTTCCCTGGACACCCTTTGGTTTTCTGTACAAGAGATTTGCTAAAATGCCATAAAATAATCCAGAAATAATTAAAGAATAAAAATTAAGATGCTGGAAGCATAGTTAAATAGTGAAAAGCTCCAAAGAACTTGTTTGGTCAATGGAGCTGCTGAAGATTGAGTTGGTCCTCTCAATGTCTGTCCCATTAGACTTTAGACGGAAAATAATTTTCTGGGTTTAATTGCAGCCTACATTTTATTGATAAGACAGGTTGTTTTCACTGTTGCTTGAATAATAAAAGCTGGATTCAGCAGAATATTTGTCATAAAATACATTCGAGTGCCATGCAGGATCCACAGTTCCCAAGGACCAAAGGATGGTGCAGCAACAGATCTTCCATTTAATGCTGGAAGAATTTTAGCTGCACTGTACTTTGACTTCAGTGATCCAATTTGCAGAGATAAACAATTCTCTGGCAGTAATGCAGCTTGCCATTATTTAATAATTATTTAAAATGTGCCTTGTTACCCTTGTGTAAGAATCTGGGCTGCAGGGGAGTGCTGGCTGTGCTCTGATCCTTCAGGGGCTGACACAGCATGGGGTTAAAGCTTGGTCTGGTGTCTCAGACTGTTCTAATTTAATAGCAAACCTTCTCTATCCTGCTGCTTCTATTTAGAAGTGTCCAAAAATCTTTTTTTTTTTATTCTTCTTTTTTTCCAACTGTAAAAGCCTTCTGGCACTAAATTACATCTATTCCTTGACTGAAACATATCTGCTCTATGCTAACCTCATTATCCAGGAATGATTTCTAGAAGAGGAAGTGAAGAATAATTAAATCATTCCTAACTGAAGGAAATGCTTCGCAGAACTATGCAAATTCCAATTTGGCCAAGATGCTGTGGTTTCAGATTCTATTTCTGGGAAGGGCAGAGGGAGAAGCAGTTATTTTTGGAGTCATGGGCAGCTGGGCTCTGGCTGCAGTTCTCTCTTACACGGGCTGGGAGTGGGCTGGGACATCCCTGCTGAGGAGGGAGCACAGCTCCTGCCACCACCCTCCTCAGAGCCTGTCCTGCTGTGAGGGCTGGTAAATGGAACTTGTCCCCCTTGCTGCAGGTGTCACCTGCGTTGGTTGGTGCTGGCTGAGCCCCTGAATTGGGGCATTTTCCTGCAAAATCCTGCCTCAGCCCTGCTCTGAAGCAGCGACTTGGCAGCAGCGCTGCCCTCCCCCTGCTGTCAGCACAGGGCAAAGCTGTGAGGGGACAGACACTTCCCGCACTTAGCCTGGGATACAGTGGCTGGAATAAAATCAGGGTTGGAGTTTGGGGGTTAAAAATGAGCTTGCTCTGTGTGTGTGTGCTCAGTAGGAGGGCCTGGGGGAGCCGCAGTCTGGGCACGGCCCTCACGGGGCTCTGCACGGCCCTCACGGGGCTCGGCACTCATATCTTTACATTTGCACATCTTCCCATCTGCAAATCTCACTCTTCCAAAGCTTACAGCAAAAAACCCCCCTCACAACTAGCTCTTTTCATGTGGGGATGTTTGCAAATATATTAGTGATGTGTAATTGATTTATTAATTGGGAAAAATGCAATTAGCGTGCTGGAAGAACGGCTTTTCAGTGCTCCACAAATTCGGTCTTTCAAGGAATCAGATTGCTGAAATGAGTTATGCATTCAAGAAATCTACTTAGAATTAAGAACATATGTCCTACTTTTCCAGCTTTTCCTTTAAAAGTTGCATATTACAGTAATGGAGTGTAAAGAGTAAACTTCAGTGATTTGCAAAAGGCACCAGCCTTGTACCTTTTCCAAACTGGTTGATTTATGTGCTGTTTGCTGTTTTTGAGAACACAAAACAATTAATTCATGTGTGAAAAGAACAGTGAATTAATCCTAGAGAGCCCTGGAGCCTTTAAAGACCTGAATCATATGTTGAGCTCGTTTAAAACTTGCATAAGAAATTAATGTAGAATAAAGCCCTTTAATTTGAAAAGTGCATCTATAGTAGGTGTCCCTAGGATATCTTCTGGATCATTATTCAGAAAGGTTAAGGAGGACTTTATTTTTTTCCCTTCTTTCTTTCTTTCTTTCTTTCTTTCCTTTTTCCCCCTTATATTCAGTATGTATTTTCCAGTTTGCAGCTCAACGTGGTGCATTTCAACTTATAAAGAGGCAGAGATTTTAAAAAGAAACGGGGAGCTTTTTATTCACCTTCCACTTAATTTCCTTGCTGCCTTGCCAGTCCCAGCTTAATGAATGTAATTGCTACCTTTGATGAAAATACTATTATCAAGATCACACATTACATTGGAAAACAGTTTTTCTTTAAACACAGCTACTGCAGTCTCTAATTATGCATGTAACAAGTGGCTCCCGAACAAAAGAGCATGTTGTCTACAATTGCTAGGAATTGGAGCAAGGCAAATTTGAACAAAGAACAGATTAGATTTGCTCCATGCTCCACAAAGCCCATTCCCCTGATTAATTTCCTGCAAAAACTAAAACAATTCTCTCTTAAAAGAAACTAACCCTCATCCCCAGAATGATCCATATGCCATTTGTGTCAATCTATACGATGATAATGGCTACAGATTTAAATTATTAACTATTAGGTGTAGTAAAATAGGAGAGCTCTTTTATAAACTTACCTTTTCATATGTAAATAAGCACTACAAGGACTTAAGGAACAAAAACCTGACTTTTCTGTGGAAACCAGGAGCAAGAAAGCACCCAGTAACCGAAAGTCTGAATTGTGCATGTGTAATCCAATTATTTTGTCAGTTTACTCTGTGCTCTGTGTTCTGCACAGGCACTGCAGCAGCAGAACCAGGTCTCCCAGTGCCCTGTTGGGTTTTCCAAGGATGACACATTTGAGGGCTGATTTCCTTGTTTCCATTCGAGGAGAGCTCTTCTGAAAAGGCTTTCATTTAATTCTCAAAACAAATCATTTTGTCAACAGGGTTTAATGAGTCAAAACCAGATTTGGAGATATATTTTGCTATTATTTCATGGAAAGCAAGTAAAATTTTGAATAAGTACTTGGCCTCGGATAAAATCCTGCAATATGGATTGAATTGTTTTTTGGTACTTCTAATAAAAGGAATTAGTCACAGCAGTTTAGAACACAGTGTTATTTTTCATTCCTACTTGTATTGATCCTAGCTGTGGTACAAGATGCATATAAACCACACTCAGGTGGGTAAAAGCCCAAATAATAAAGAATTCTGCTCCAAAGTGTTTACCAGCTGGGTTAGGCGTGGGTGCAATCTAATACAAACCAGGATCCAGATTATTTTTTAAGGAAAATCGGTGAGCTTCTCTCCTAGAAAGAAATAATAACAGGAATGGTGGTTTTGGTGCCAGCAGTGGTGAAGTGAGGTGGCAGAGGTGGGTGTAATAGCAGCCTGCTTGTCTCTGCACAAGAGCTGCCAGAGTCTTTGTGCCCTCAAAATGTCACTGCAGAGATCCCAGGGACAATCCTGCCCCTGTCACACCTGTCATTTGTCCCTCTCAGTCCCAAAAGATGCTTTGTTTGCAGGTTATCGCAGTTCTTCCCAGTTCACATTACTTGTAGTCATATAAAATCTTTAAAATCTACCCTGCAGATCAGAAAAAATACCCCAAACCAAAACCCCTCCTAACTTTAAATGTGGGTAGAATTAATCAAGATGTAATTATGACACCAAATGAAATTTCTTGGAACATAAAATCCTTTTTCACCATCTTTAAGAAACTGAATAAAAGAAAATGTAAGACATTTCTTAGAAATGAAAATAATTGCTGTTTCCAGACAGTTTTTCTTGAGTGTTCCAGGTACTGTGTGTCTTCTGATGATGGGACACCACAGAGCCTGCACTGGTGGAAAAAACCCATGAGAGCAGCCCTATGTTTTTGAGGCTTCTGGCTGCAAATATCTGTGGCAAAACACAGCAAGTCTATAATTACTACCCGGGGAAGCTGGAGAACAAAACCAATATAGTCACAAAATCCAGAATAACTTGTGGTTTAGTTCCTTGTCTCCCCTCAAAAAAGCTGAAAGTAATCTCATGAGTCTGGGGCAGCACCTTAGTGTACTTTTCTGAGAAAGTGTCAGGGTGGGAGCTTTTCTCCTTTTAGAGACAAATCCATTGTTCATCTCTTGTTTTAATGCAGCATTTGCTGTAAAAACAGCTGGCTGGGGAGCTTGGCGATATTCCAACGTCACTTGGAATATTTACCCTTTCATCACACAGTCCCCACTTGGGTCTCCCATCAGCCAAATGCAGAAATTTAGCACAGTTCCTGGTGTAAGCCACAAGTCTGTGTTTTTCTAGGTGTGATATAGCACCTAATAATGCAATTTTTACACAGCCATTGTCTGGAATAAACATTAATTAAAAAAAAAAACCATGGCCCCTCGTGCAGGGGCTGTGTGGGGACGCAGCAGATTTCTCTGGGGGTGTGATGCACCTGATTGCTGTGGAGGATTGCTTGTTTTGCATGGGTAGATCAACCAGAAACTAAAAACTCCAGCCCTGAAGGCTGCAGTAAATGGAAAGGAAGCAGCCCCAGCCCTGGGCAAGCTCTGGTTCCTGTTCAGAGCCCTCCTTGGCCAGAGGGAAGTGCTGCTCACTCCCTTTGCACAGTAACAGGACACGTGTGCTGGTCACAAACTGGGGTTTAATTATTATAATTATTACCCAGTGGTGGGGCAGGGTGGGAAGAGTAAATAGTGGACCAAAGAGGGTGATAAAGAACTGGAAAGGAGAAGGTTTTAGTGAGGTTCTACCCAACTCAGCCTCCTTCTCTTCTCCATCCAGTTCTTAAAATAACACAGAGCAGGGAGCAGATTTTCATCCGTATTTAAATAATCCCAGTGCAAATAATCTCTTTGCTTTTAAATAATCCCAGTGCAAATAAACCCTTTGCTTTTAAATGATCCCAGTGGGGATGCAGAAGGGAAAGAGTCAGTGCACAGCCACGGGGAGCTCATTCCTCAGCTGTGCTGGAGCTGAGCACGGCCCAGCTCAGTGCACCTCAGCTGGGCCGTTTGTCTCGGGCTCTTCTCTGTCCAGATGTATGATCCAGAGAGAAGGAAAAAGGAGTTGAGCTTTAAACTCTTATCACTAAAGTGAGTCTCCCTCTACATTAAAAAACTATCCAGACATTGTAACAGGAATGGGTTCAGTTCTTATGTCATAAATTTGTGTGTGTAGAAAAAAGACTTATTGGCGAATTTAGCAGTATTTTTCGTTGAACTGGCAGTTGCTAACCATTACACCAGTATTTATTTGATTCTTAAAGAGCACAAAAGCATGGACTACAAATAAAGAAGATGGAGTAATAGCTTTTGACTGGACCACTAGCTTTAAACTTGAAATGAAGTGTCCAGTTTTGAGTTACTGTGTCCAAATGCCATTTGTACAGTTTGAAAAGTGGGGGCATTTTTCCAGCTTGTCACTGTTAGCTGTAGTTCATTCCAGTGAATGATATCACTGAAGGAGCAGTTGTTCTGCTATAAGTACTTCACTCATGACTGGAATGTATTAAATGTATTAATCTGTGCCTGGGAGTGTAATTTAGGGAAGCCCTACATTTGACACATTCTTGTACATCCTTATTTTATTGCCTTATCCTGCAGGTAACAATGTCTCAAAAGCAAAGGGACGGGATGAAGTTAAAATTACATGTCACCAAATATTATATGCACTTTTTGCCGCTCATTTCGCTGTCAGAATTACGGATTTTCAACAACATTAGTTTAAATATGTTTATGACTTGATTTACACCTCTGATGTCAAAATAAAATGCCAGGCAGGAGCCCAGGGTTTCTAATGAGCTGGGAGGTGAGATGAAGCCATGAGGGGAATGTCCCCAGCCTCAGAGCTCCATCTTTCATGACAAAACTCTGGCGCAGCCGGCGCCTGGGCCAAGCAAAGATAAAACGCGAGGGTTGAGTTCTCCTGGAGAGTATTTGTCAAACCTGCTTTAAGCCAGCGGAATAAAAATGTATTTTTGTGGCAAGGTTAGGCTTTATGTCAACTAAGTGAACCCGTAAAGCATTTATGGCCACCTCGTGACTATTGCCTGTCATAAATTTGAAACGCTCTTAATCCATAGGTGCGTAATTTCGAGGCACTCGAGGCGCTCTCACCACCTTGCACGTAATTATCTCCCACATTGCTGGGGGAAATGAGAGCTGGGCATGATTAGTGGTGACAAACCGCGTTTTCTGAGCGGCGCTGTGAGCCGTGCACCTGTGGCCTGCTGCCCAAACCAGGTGGGGTTTGGAGCCCTGGCTGCTGCAGGTGCCTCTGTTGAGGTGATCTGAGGAAATTCAAGCAGTTTGAGGGGCTGGGTTGAAAGTACAGCGCTGGTGACCGTGCTGCAAAGCAACTCACCTCCCCTTCCTCGGCGGGGCGTGGAGAGCGTTTATCGACCAGCACAACCCTAATTCACGCTCGGCCAGAATTTCCCTGGGAGGAGCTGAACCCCTCGGCCTCAAACACCCTGGGCTGCTCCCCTGCTTCGACATCCACGTGTTCCCTCGCTCACATTCCAAAATAACCAGCCCGGGCCGCCCCCAGCGTTTCCTGCGGGGCGGGAAAGCCTTTGCTGCCGCGGTGCCCCCGCTCCACCTGCAGGCACGGCCAGCTGGCAGTGATGGGGATGATGATGGAGGAGATGGGACCAGCGCCTGAACTCCGACCTTATCGATCCAGCCAGCCCTGCCCAGCTGAGTGGCTGCAGCCCAGTCAGCTGAAAAGGAATTTAAAGGGCGCCCGTCCTCCCCTCCCGTCATTAATAACGTTTTCATCCGTGACAGTGATAAACACGCGGTACTTGAGGGGAGTTTATTAAGGTCAGTCCATAAATAAAAATTAAAATTTTAAAAAATGGGTTTACACAGATGAACAGATGGATGAATAAAGTGATTGGTAAAACAATAAATATGAAAATAGACAGATGGATGAAGTATCTGGCGGTGATTCTCTAAAAGCTCAATGCCTCAAACGCTGGCAGTGTTGTACCAGACCCTTCTCTCCTCTCTGACAAAAAACAGATTTAATGAAGCTGCTGCAGAACTTCTACATTAAGGGGATCTATGGCCTGACTAATATTTTGTCATTTAATGCCTATTCTCCAGCCTGATAAAAAGGATTGCAGCCATTTCTCTATGTCAGGTGTATAACTGAGTGCTACTAAAATTTAAATGTCTCATCTGTCCTTGGATCTAAATACAGATGGCCTTAAACCTCCAAGTTTTTCTTAATTCAGGATGGTATACAATACCCTGCCCGACTTCTTTTATCATTCTCAAAGAGACAGAGATTTGTATCTTGGTGGAATTCAGGCTACCAGGAAGCAGATATTCTTCTTCACTTCCAAACTCTGAATATCATCTAGAGAAATAAAGCCTGAGGAATTCCGGCAGATCTTTATGCTTTATAAAATCTAACATTTCCTTGGGAAGCACTTAATGCCTGGCTATCATGCCAGTTAAATGATAAATTTTATTCTTAGCTGGGTGTTATTTAAAAGTGATGAGGAACTGGCAGAGGAGGGAAGTTCATTGCAATTTCATGTGATCTTTGTTTCTGTGCTGGCTCTGGAGCGGGAGGAGGCAACATTTGAGGAAACTTGTGCAACCCTTAAGGGTGAACACTTGACTTGAATTCAAGGTTTGAATCCGCAACATCTGAAAGAACCTTAATTGTTGCCCCTGATGAAATATTCCAAAGCAGTTACCTCGATCACTGTGATTATTGATCCTTGATTAGCCCTTCGGTCCTCGACGGCCACGCACGCACTGCCTCGTGTCCTGCACAGCCTCGAGCAGCATTGTTTGGTGCAAATGAAGATTTTGAGCGCAGAACCCGAGCTCAGGACTCACCCAGCCCGAGCTGGCCATCAATTTCCACGGAGAGCAGGTGCCTAAGTGTAATGGATGGGAAGAGAAGGCACCCGAGACTCTGCATGGTTTGGTCCTCAGGAAGCGATTCAGCCCCGTAATGAAGAGGTGACGGGGCACAAAACCGCTGTTAGTTAAATCCAGGTGTAAATGGAATAAACCAAGAGTATTGCAGGTCCCTAATGAACAATCAGAGAGCTGGTTAGGATGGCGCAGAGCAGCTGTAGGGCTTAAAAAGCAGCAACAGTTGGGGGAATAATGGCTTGCAGCCAGTTGTCGAGTGAATGGCAGATTGGAGAGGAGGCAGAAATCTTTCTGTCACCATCCCCATCCAGCCTGGGACTGAGCTGGCCACAAACTGACACAGGGGATCCTGGTGTAGGGGTTCTGTGCCCCATGGGCTCACCAGACCACCAGCAGGGCTCCTGCTGCTTTTTCAGGGCAGCCTTGGGGACTGGCCACTGAACCCAGGAGCCGCAGGGTCTCCACAGCCAGCAAGTCTCCAAATCTGCTGCCAGCTAGAGGAGGGTGAGCAATTTCACCATCCCTGGAGTTTTAAAGCATTTTTTAAGAAGAAGGTTGTGGTGT
>VXBU01011457.1:0-12500 GCA_013400315.1 Bombycilla garrulus | reverse complement strand
AAAAAAAGTAACGCTTGCTGGGCTTCCAGCTTGAGCTCGTGGGGTTAAATATGGGCTGAACAGGCCAAATCCTGCTGTGGCTCCCTTTAGGAAGGGGTGTGGAGGACAGCAGGGACAGCAGGGACAGCAGGCCTGCCCTGGGGTGGGATTGGCTCCTACTCATTAATGTTTGTTCCTCCAGAGTGACCCGTCCTCAAACTCCTCTGCCCTGCCTGGTGGAATCATGCTGGGAAATGAGCATTTCCCTGTGCTTTGGCCCGGGGCTGGGCCCCAGGAGGCGGCTCTGGGGAGTCAGTGGGGTCCTTATTTGGGGTGTAACACAATGGACCCCCCACACCCCTCCTGCCTCCCTGGATCTCCATCCCATCCCCAGCATTTGTTTATCTCCATCCACTCCCCAGCACAGGGAGGATTTGTTCCACTCCAGCGTGCTCCAGGTGCACAAGTTACCTGTATTGAATCATTGCCTTTAAAACAATCAGGCTCAGTCCTAGATTACAAGGTCTGGGTGCATAAACCCTTAGCACAAAAAATTTTCTCTTATTTTGCTAACTGCTTAAATGTAAAACTGCAACAGAAAGAAATTGTCCCTGTGACTCATATTTTTCATCATTTGGTCATTAAATAGTGATGGATATAAACCTATAAAGTATCTAAACTGAACCTTTTAACAATCCATGAGCAATACTATCATTTCTTTAATAGAACTCGCTGACCGTGCCTTTCTCAGATGCCATTTGTCATTTTCAGCCCGCAATAATCAATAACTTGGCTTTGAAATAAATAATATAACAGTCACAATATATTATCTTTCAGGCCGGCCTTATACTAACCATAAAACAAGACTAGGAGAGATGGAAACTTTAGGAAAATGCCAAAAATTAAATAGCTGAGAGCGGGAGCTAAATTAACAAACAGCTTTACATAGTTTCCCTTCCAAATTCATTTGTGTTTGCCTTCCTTTTTGGGAAACTACACCTACTTTTAAAATAAAAAGAATTTGGGATCATCAGATTTTGGGTTTGGGTTTCTCTCCAAGCTCTGGGTCAGTAAGGTGTGTGAGCAGCAGATCCTGCTGCTGTTGTTCAGCACAGCAATTAAACACATGCTAAGTTTTAAACATATGATTGTTGCATTAAAATCAATAGGGCCCAAGAGCGCTCCTAAACTAAACGTGTCTCTAAAAACCCAGCTGGAGTTTAGAAAAGCAGCTCCACGGTGAGGTGGCTGGATCCTCTGAAGTTTTGGGGACTTTCCTCAGGTCCCTCAGTGAAAGCAGGAGGTGACAGGGGTGTGCTGGCAGTGCTGGGTGTGGTGGCAGCTGTCCCTGCAGGACCCGTGCTGTCACCTGAGGACAGCCCTGTGCCTGCTGGGGGCTGAACTTCATTTCATCAAGCTTTGGCCAGGGTCTGCTGGAAAATCTAGACACCAACATAAACAAAAATTCCATCTGCTTCCTCTGCCACCTCAGAAATACCCTCAAAGGAGTGGAAAGGACAGGCTGGAGAATAGTAGGACAGGGTACACACAGCATGCAAGAGCAAGCTTGGCTCTGGATTTCCTCCTTCGATCAAGAATTCAAATCTTTAGCTGCCCCACATCTTTACTTTCCCTGGTTGAATTTGATCCATGGCCAAAAATCCTCCCAGAGCTCCTGCTCAGCCTGGGCTGGTGTCTGGTTGTTTCTACCCAAGAGCAAGACTGCAGTTTCAGTGAGAGGGGGAAGAAACCAGACCTTTTTTCAGGGAGGAATGCTGAGAACAAAGAATTCCCTAAGAGGGCAGAAGCTCAGAGGAGAATTTGCATCAAAGTAAAATTTCCTGGCTCAAACCCTTGTCACAGCTGAAGCACACCAGCACTAGCACTGCTCACGGTGCCCTGCCCATGTCCTCCACTCAGGAAGGGAGCACCGTGCCTTGGAGGTGACAAAGAGGGACATTTGAACAGCCCTGGGCTTCCTCCTGCCCAGCCTGAGGTGTGCAGGGAAGGGCTGGGCAGCCAGGGCCACCCTGGTCCTGGTTTCGCTCCTTAGGGCTGGGTATTTTCTGATGGAGAGAGGCACCGTCTCCTGCCTGGAAATCTGGCCTTTAAGCACTGCTCCAGCACTCCCTGCTGAGCTTCTCGAAGGTTTGCTGAGTCTGAAAGAGCAAGGGAAAAGGAGAAGGCTTTGTGTCAATAAATTCTGGCGGTTCAGCTCTGAGGCAATGTTTCCTCAGCCATCAGTGTAACAGCTTTGGTTGTTCTTTCCAGCTGGAAGCTCTTTCTGGAAGCTCTCCCAGGCCACAGCGATGCCCCACAGCAGGGCCAGGCCCAGCCCTCCAGGAATGCACTCACTGACAGAGAGGAGATCCAGCAGATTCCCGAGGGATCATCCCCCCTCATCCCTGGGTGCTGTTTAATCTCCGAGATTCAGCTACAAACAGCAGGAGTCCCTGTCCCCAGCTCTGAGCAGCCCTTGTCACTGCTGTGGCTTGGACTAATGGTGACAATTCAAACCTCACAAGCTCCGTGCTCAGGCTCTTCCATCCCCTGCCGCAGGTGGGATCGATGCAGCCCCAGCGCTCAGCATCTCACAGGCCCCTTCATCTGCACCGCCTCTGGAAGGTCAATAATGTCACCCGCCCCACGCCGGGCCTGCAGGGCACAAAGGCTGGGGTAGCAGTGCTGCAGAGCCTCACACAGTGAAGTGCCAGCTCGACTCCTCAGCAACTCTAGTAAACACAGACAATTCATTTGACATTGTCTTTTTTAAGAGCAGGAAAGAAGGAAGTGATTTGATTCAATTTTCTCTTCTACTTCTGAGCAGAATTGAAGACTACAATTAGGGAGATGAGCTGAGGGAGGACAGACAAGAAGGACTCTGCGGGATCTCTGAGGGAGCAGAACTGGGCTCTGTAAAGCATTTATTATTTATTATAAGTAACACCAGCACATGAATCTAAAAATAGTGTCTCTGATGCTGTGTGTGTATGGCTGATATTAAAAATGACTGATTTAAAAGAAAGTGCTTCACCTCTGTTGCCAACCAGGAAGGTAGCTCTCCAGTATTCTCAGACTTAAATGCTGCCAGTATTTCACGTTAGGATAGTCATAAAGTTAAAGGTTAATAGGCTGTACAAATGACAGAGTTTAAAGGGGAAAATGAAGATGGGAAGATTTCTAGCACTTAGGGAACATTTTAAAAATGAAGCTCCTCTGCCTAATGTAATTTTTCCTATATTCTTTCTCATGCTGTTGATCATTATTGAAAATATTTCTATTTGCATAAGTGATTTCTCCTTCACTGCCCACCTCCGTTTGCTTTTTGGATCATCATTACTTCCCACAGTACGTGAGTCATAATCCTGCTGCTTGCCCCAGGAGTCTGCTGCTGTGAGAAGAGTGAAATTAAAGCCACAGCCTCGCAGGGAGGATGGGCAGTGAGCCCCAGAGCGCGAGGAAGGCTTTTGTTTAATTGCAAGTCATTAGAATTGGCGGGTGGAGGAGCAAGGCCAAGCACGTGCATTGCTGGGAGTGGGATTTGGTTGTGGGGTTTCAGATCAGCTCGGCAGAGGTGGTGAGTGGCAGAAGGGTCAGCCCTGGTGCCATGGGTGGGGTGCACTGTGTTCTCTAGCCCTGGAGCTGGAGATTGGAGTCCAACGGTGAGATTAATGTGCCTTGGGTAAAGACTTTATCCAGCTGTCACATCTGCTTTTGCACTGAGGGAGAAAAATCCTCCCTTGTTGTCGCTGTTGGCCTTCCAGAGCAACTGGAAAAAGTTGTGCTGGAAAAGGGGTGAAACGTGGCTCTTTAAAATTCTCATTTCCCTGATGCTCTTCCCTCTGTCTGACCAGACCACAGGAGGGCTCTGCTCAAGGTGATTCTTTCTCATCTTGTCCCAAGTACAACACTGCACACACCACAGGGCTCAGCTACAATCAACTCTGGGCAACAAGTGGGAGCCAGAATTTATTCTCACTGCTTTTGTCATTCTTACTGCTTTCTTTACTTCTGTAGGTGCCTGACAGTTCTCTCCAGGTATTGCTGAGGTCTGGGTGTGCAGAGCTCTGCCTGGGAGGAAAATAAAAATCTGATCTCTGCCTGGCTCTGACGCTCTGGGCCTCCACAGGTACTTCTGGCTGTGGCTTTTCTTCCTCTGCTTTTCAGCAAGTCTCTACTTTTCTGGAACATGTTCCTAAAAACCTTCTGGGCCTGAGAGATGCTGAAGAAGTCAGATACTCCTGATTTATTGTAGTCTGAGCAACAAATAGGTCTGGAATAAAAGTGATGGCTGAGCAAAGTCTCCTCGCCTCCGCAGCTGAAACAGAGACAGGACCATGCCTGGGTGTTCCCTCTGGTAAGGAATTTTATGGCTTTGCCACAGGGCCTGACCTTTGATTCTGCACAGAAAGTTCCTGAAGCTGTAGGAGATGATCCATGCAGAGCTGCTCTGAAAACCAGGACATCAAGCTTCGCATTCCTTGTGCACAAATGAAAGGAAAAGCCAGAGAAAACCCCATCCTTAAGGATAACCGCTGTTCTTGGCATCTTGAGAAGGGACTCAAGGCTGCAGTGGGGCCATTTCATGAAAAAAAACCTTGCACTGCAAATTTTCATGAATTTCTACGAGATTTCCAGGAATATTGAATGGCATTTTCTTCCTTCTTTCCTCTCTTGATTTCCAAGGTTCCAGCCCTCAGTCAGTTGCTGCTATGCTACATATCTTCCAAAACTGTAATATTAATATAGCAGAACACGACAGCATTGAAACTCTTGTTTAAAGATGTGCAAGGGTTGTATTTCTTTTGCATGTGACACTGCACAGAACATGATTAAAACATTTTAAAATGAAAGCAGAGGCAAACCCACCACACTCTACCAGATAAACCCACCATAACCTACTTCCTTCCTGCAGGGACTAAAATGCTGAATAAAGGAAATAAAAGGATTGCAAGGAGTAAAATTCTTGCAGTGCAAACAGCTTTTTCAGGAGACTCTTTTATTGTTGCTTGGATTAAAAACTTTTGCAAGACCTCCAGTAATTGCAGAGCGTTTTCCTTGCCTGAAACTCTCAGTCATGTGCTGCCTTTGGGATTGTTCGTGGTTCCTCTTTCCAACCTCAGGACTTGTTCTGCGATAAATTTCTTGAATCCAAATAAGAGCACTGAAGAAAAGAGGGATTTTTTTTTCTGTGCTGAGCCTTTTTCTCAGAGACCCCCACCCTGCTGGGCTGGCTGGTGGAGCCCTTCATCCCTCTGCCTCAGCAGGTACTTGTGGAGGCACAGAATTGCTCATGGTGGGGCCTGTGGAATTGCTTGTGTGAAGAAATGCTCACCTAAAAGGAAAGAGTCCTTTCTATTTGGTCCTTTGTAATTTCTGGTTCTCCATACATTTTTACAGACAGGTGGAATGGTTATAATGTTCCAAAATAAAAGACAGCTTTCTTTTGAAAAAGGAGCCATGCGTAAAAGTTGAGAGTGGAAAAGGCTGCCTGTAACCTTTTATTGGCTTCATTCTCTCTAATATATCTGCCTTGTACGCCAAGAAAAGTATAAACAAATGGCAGGGTATCGGTTTTTCACTAACAGGGTTTAAACCAAGGGTATAAAAAGCGTATCCTCTCTGGTGCTATTTATGAAACAATTAATATTGTCAATGCCTTTTCCATCTCCTCCGAGTTACTCATACTGCATAAACTGTGATCTATCCCTGAGAAGTACAGAAAATACCAGCCGGAGGATAAACAGGGCAGTGCATCCACACTGCTGAAAAGGGGCACAATCCCCACATCTTCCTATGAAATTCCTTGGTATTAAAATAACTCGAGATATAATTCTCTTGACTTTGCCTGAGAAGGCTCGGGGAACAGCAGGCAAAGGGTCCTGGATTTAACTTGTGATCTCAGGGTTTAGATACAGTTAATTATTTGGCTGTTTGGAGCTTTTACAACCGCAGCGGACCTCTAATTTTTTTTTTCTTCTTTTTTTTTCTTTTGCTTTTAGAATACAGCCATTAAGGCCCGAGTGGCGAGCACACGGGAGCTCTGGTCCTGCACCCTGCTCAGAGCAGCGTTATCCCGGGATGCGCGGAGGAACAGGAGCTCCCGAACCCGGGGCAGGCGCTCCGGGCGCTGGCCGTGGTGCTGCAGCGCGGGGGCATCCAGGGGTCCGTCCGTCCGTCCGTCCGTCCGCTGCTGGGTTTGTATTTATCAGCATCAGTATAATAATACCTGAAATTGATCTCCGCGGGTTCAGATGGAAATCTGCTCCCGGACAAAAAGCAGAAACATTTTGGTGGGTAATGTCACACAGAGCCCGAGTTTCCCTGCTGCAGATTCCCGTCGCAGCTTTGCGTTCCTGTTTTAATCGCTTCCCCCAGCCTTGTTGGTCACCTGGAATTATCAGCTTATCAATAACCCCGTGTGTGTCACGCTGCTGCCAAGCATCCCGATCAATATATTATCATTTCAGAGCCTGATTGTGAAGGTAAAGGGCATTTCCAAGGACATCTGGGAATCCTGATCAGTGCTCTGCACTCTCTGATCAGTTTCAGTGCTTCACAAGCATCGTGGCTGGAACAGAATCGAAAATCAGGATCTCTGACTGGAGAGACAGCGCCTCATCCTCTCCCGCGGAGCAGCCCTGGCTGCCAAAAAAACAAACAAACAAACAAACAAACAAACAAACAGGAGAGGTGTCAGTCACACGTTGGCCCTCGAGTCTTTTTGCATTTCCTCTATTTTTCACCTCGCTGCAGCTCTCGGGCACAGCAGTACATGACAAACCTCTCGTGGCAGTGTGACGTGCACTGTACAGGGTTTTCCTGACTGGAATATCCAAGGTAACATGTGATCTGGGTGGGGTTTTTTATGTAGTGAGGGGTTTTTATTTCACTGCACGAATAACTTGGGTGTCACACTCTGGGAATGACAACACATGGCAAGGATACACATCAGGCTGCTGAGGAGAAACAGCTAATGTTTATTTCTATGTTAAAATTGTTATTTTGACAATTCTATTGCTCTGTAGATATCAAACATTATTTAAATGTGTTGCATTTCATGCATACACCCAGCTGGAAGTCTTTCACTTTCAGTCATACATATTATTTATCATTATTTGCCCTATCTGCCACCTTGAACAAGGTGTTTAACTGCTCGCTATCCCTTTTAATCATTTTGGTTTGGTTTGTTGTTTTTTGCTTCATTTTTTTTCCTGACATTATTTACAGATCCTTAATGACAAGCCAAAAATCTGCTAATGTAAAATGATGTGAAAAAGTCACCTTTGGTTGTGTTTTGTCAGAGCTTCATGGCTGCTTTCCACATCTTCATGTGAGGAAGGAGTTTCAAGCCACCACTCTGAACTGGTTGGATCCCTGTGTCCTAATTCCAAAGGGAATCTTCTCTAGTCCAAAAAAATGAATAACCATGATGGCTGTGATGGTGATGAAGCTGAGTGTCAGAAGTTTTGCACAACCTGCATTCGATCCTTCTGCTGCCCTCCACCAGCAATGCTTCCGTCGTGTTTATTGCTGAGGAATTTCTCATGTGTATTGCAAATGTTTAACCAAAAAGCATCAAAAATATCTTCTGTATAATGCTTGTTTTTCTAATAGAGCTCCAATTTTTCAATGGTATAATTAAAAAAGAAAAAAAAAAGCAGCAATGTAAAACAAAACAACAAAGAAAAACTTCAATGTAAAGCTGCGGCTTAAAGTAGGATGATTTGAAATTTGTGCAGTCATTCCTTGGCCTCTGATACTTTGTTTTTATAATGTGAAGGTGTGCATTTATATTAATATATTTAGAAATAAGCAACTTTGTTGTCTAGGATAAAGTTTTCCCTTGAATTTACAGGAAGGTTGTGTAGCAAGAAACCCAAAAATTTTTTTCTCTGCACTGTTCTGTAGAACAGAGTCTGTGCACCATGGGAGCAACGTGAGAATTTTGAATATCTGAAGACAAGAAACCTTGGAGATTCCCCACCCAGAGGAGGGAAAAGGATCCTCCTGTGGGGTTTGCATCTCTTTGGCTTCCTGGGATCCCTGAACTCCTGAGCTTCCCTGAGGAGCCTTCCCGGGACTGCCAGGCCAGGCAGAGCCGTCCATAAGTGCAAAGCACAGGGAGGTTTTGACAAAGAAGCTCTCGTGGAAGCACAAAATGAGCCCAACACGCATTTATTTTGCAAAACCACGAGCTGTTCTGAGGATCTGCTGACTCAGAACACGCTGGCTCAGACTGCCATGCCAGCTACAGCAAACATGATTAGGGAAATCAGGGTGATCTGAGGATCTCTCCATGGAATTCAAAGCACAGCTCATGTTCAGTAGGTACATCCAGCACAGCAATTGCCCAGGATCTGGGATATGAGCAGGAGAGGCTTTATAAGCAGCTGATTTTTGAGTCAATGGGCTGTAACACTTTTGAAATCAATGATTATTTAAGAACTCCTAAAACTGCACATCAGCCAGCTGCCCTGCACGCAAACATTGGATCTGCTCTGCTCTCTGTTGGCTCTCTGCAAATGGATGGTTTGGAGCTGAGATCTGAAGGCTGAGTGTGGGTCAGAACACCTCTTTTCTAGCCACAGTCACCATAGAGCTCTGCAGCAATTTTCTATTTCAGCAGGAGCTGGAAATACTGAGCACTTTTCAGGTGTGGGGACAGGATTTTTTTGTGGATTTAATAAGCAAACTGTTTAGGGCCACATCTGCTTATTTTGGATTTTACCAATCCTTAAGTTTACATAGTCCTGGTTTTGATTTTTGGGTGGTTTTATTTTTTTACATGATACTTCAGAGCTGTAAAAGCACTGGTCTTCAGATATAAAGCTGCAAATCCACCATCTATTCATTTTCCTTTGGGTGTCTCTGTCCTGACATATTTTGAAAGATGAGCTGAAGTTTATGTTTGGATAAGATGTTAAAGAACAGCACATGCTCTGCCTTCAAATCCTCCAGTGATTCTCCTCACAAAGGGTTTCCTCCAGCGTGTTTGGCTGACCTCCATTCGGGGAGTTCGCTTGTGGAAGTGATAAATTGTGCACACATGACTAATGCCAGGGCGATGAAACCTTCTAGAAATTAGGCTGGTGGGCAAGACAAAATGACAAAAGCAAAGGACATGTTGTGTGAGCTTGTGATGACACCAGAGCATCTTATCACACTCCATAGAGTACGTGTGTAGTGCTCTGTGAGACAAAGCCTGTGCTTAGATCACCTCTTCAGTTCTGTCCCTGTGGATTTACTCCAAATTACACAGAATTTGCAGCAGCACTTGTTTCACAAAAACATCACAACCTAGAAATTTCTCCCCTTTTCTGATAAAAATGCTGTCTCTGTGAGTCAGACACACGGCTGTGATGAGCCTCAGGAAAAAAAAAAGTCTCATAAATTGAAGAAGCTGCTTTCTTGAAGCACTGGGAGATTCTAATATTTGTCAGGGAAGACTCTCAGCTTGCCAGGAAAGCACTGGAAAACAGAGGCTGACAAAGCCTTCCATTTAAAGGTACAAAAATGTCATTGTAAGGCATAATAAGGGAACAACTTCAACTGTTCCAAAATACCTCTCAACCCACACACATCTCATACACCCTGATCCACTCAGCCTGGGGAAACCTGAGACTGGCTTCCAAGCATAACTCCCTTGTAGTTTTTCCAGTCTCAAATAAAACATCCTTATCAAATACATCCCACAGGAGACATTCCTTTTGATGAGCAAGTAGCATCCCTTTTCTGGGTAACCTCTGTTTGTTTCCAGCCATGCATTTCAGAAGGAGCACTCGAAAGCCTGACAGAGAAATGCCGTGTTTCTGAAGAACTCAGATTTTAAAAGGCCCTGATCATGTGAAAGGATTTGCAATAGGAAGGGGAGAGCCATTGAGAACAGCTCAAACTCCACAGCAGTTAATCTCTGGCATTCACAAAATTGTGTTTATGTGCCAGGACAGCATGACAGGAGCTCTAAAATCTGATGGTGGCAGGATTCATTTGGATGGCCTGGGAAAGGAGTGTTTCTGTGTGGGGCAAGCTGTTAAATGTCTTCTCATCCTTCCTTCCTTCCTTCCTTCCTTCCTTCCTTCCTTCCTTCCTTTCTTTCTTTCTTTCTTTCTTTCTTTCTTTCTTTCTTTCTTTCTTCCTTTCTTCCTTTCTTCCTTTCTTCCTTTCTTCCTTTCTTCCTTTCTCCCTCTGGACATCCAAGCTCCGGTGCAAGGAGGTGTCTCAGCATTTTCCTGTTGGGTGTGTTTAATGTTAGCCACAGAATCAAGCAGGGCCTGAGGGGAATTCTGCTTCCCTACAATATCTGGAATCCCAGATGTGCAAACTCCTTCAGGGGAGCTCCCACTTGGACAAATAAAGGAACAAGGAAATTCAGCACTGCCCTTTCCTCAGGATGGAGAAGAGAAGGCTGAACCCAAGGTGACCCAAAGTTCGCGGGGACGCTCTGGGGTGGCAGATAAAGATGGGGAGGGAATGTGGGTGAAACACAGACTGCAGGGGGTAATTCCTGCAGGAAACAGGGCTGCTGGGCTCTGCACATCCTCGTCAGCAGGCTGCAAGCCAGGGCTCTTTGGAGCTCACAGCAGTGGGGCACCACAGAATCACAGCACACAGGTTCACGCTCCAGCCCAGCAAGACTGTAGCTCTTTGGAAAAATAATGAGAAAGAAGAGGCAGTGCTGAGACAGGATAAATAAGGAGATAAATCACTTTGCAATACGATACAGCCAAAACCCGAAAATAAACAATTACTTTAAATCATATCAAGCACCTATCACAAACATCACATTTATACAATTGATCCGTGTGTAAATTAGCCAATTAATTCTGAATTGCAACACTAATGAAATAATAATTATCTGTTTACAATAGAATGGTACGAGTGAAAGTCTAGAAACAGAAATAAAGACTGCAGCAAAATCCACTCAGCTCCATCACCAGTGGGCAAGGAGGGGATGGTCAATACCAGTTCTTTAAGATCCAGATATTGCTGGGGAGGGGGAAGGAATAAAATACATAAATAAGCGAGAAATCTATGGACCTTAAATAATAGAGACAGAGAAATGCTCTTTTAGAACACTGCAGGGTTGTGTTTGTCTGTTTTGCAGTAAAGAATTGCAAAGCAGGAATTTCTTTTAATATTTCCAGAAGCTGGTTTGATTTTTTTGTCCTTGCTTGGCTTTCTACGGTGAGTTGTTTGCCCTGAGGGACTCCAAGGGGATTAGGACCTCATAATTACCAAAGTAGTGAAAGATGGATGGAAAGGGGTGGGAGTTTCAGTACAGAATTATTTTGGTGACTCATATCTAAATAAAATCTTCACTGAGACAGAGAAATGCACTGGGGTCTTCCATAAGAACTTTTCACCCTCGGCTTTTCATGCAAGAGCTGCAAATATTTAGCACAGAGCTTTAGCCCAGGTCTCAGGCAGGAGCCTGAGTTAGGTGGCTGTTTTCTGAATAGAAACCTTCTCTCTGTCTGGGCTTTTTTCTTCTGGACATTTTACCCCAGAGTTGAGGGATATTCCCAGAGAAACAGCATTTCTTTGAAAAATTCCTGATGACCTTTACTCTGCCAGGTGCTTTAAGTTGTTAACAAGTGCAGGAACAAGAAGCAGTTGCTAATAACAGAATATTTCTGCAAACTATTAATTGCTGAGACCCCATCCCCGAGACATGTGGAAGATATGTGAAATACCATGTTTGTTGCAGACAAAAATGTTGTGTGACTGGCTCTATATAAATTTTCCCTCTACTCACAACCCCAAGTGTCCAGGAGGAAGAAAAACTCCTGAGCAGTTTGATTCAGATTTTAAAAAGTCTTGCTTCAAATTGCCGAGTGGGTGTCTCCAAAACGAAATAGCAAACAAAATCGGGAAGATTTGATCAAGCATTAAAATGTTTAGAAGTAGAGATTATTGCACATGTGAGCAAGTTTGAGTCTAGAGCTCTGTGTGTGCCAGGGCAGATTTTTGCACTGCATGCTCAGAGGTATTCCAAATGTTTAGAGGGATTCAGAGGTATTCCAAATGTTTAGAGGGATTCCTTCCTTCCTTCCTTCCTTCCTTCCTTCCTGTCGCGGTTCCCGGCCCGCAGCCGCTGTCCCCTGTCCCCCGTCCCGGAACGCGGGGAGCTCCCGCGGCNAGAATATTTCTGCAAACTATTAATTGCTGAGACCCCATCCCCGAGACATGTGGAAGATATGTGAAATACCATGTTTGTTGCAGACAAAAATGTTATGTGACTGGCTCTATATAAATTTTCCCTCTATTCACAACCCCAAGTGTCCAGGAGGAAGAAAAACTCCTGAGCAGTTTGATTCAGGTTAAAAAAAGTCTTGCTTCAAATTGCCGAGTGGGTGTCTCCAAAACGAAATAGCAAACAAAATCGGGAAGATTTGATCAAGCATTAAAATGTTTAGAAGTAGAGATTATTGCACATGTGAGCAAGTTTGAGTCTAGAGCTCTGTGTGTGCCAGGGCAGATTTTTGCACTGCATGCTCAGAGGTATTCCAAATGTTTAG